>JAJHSJ010001739.1:0-39968 GCA_021015155.1 Magnolia officinalis
CACCCATTTTTGGCATCCTGATGTGGACCAAATAAAGACCGCCACGTGTCAATGCCATGAGATTGCAACTGGCGCAAGACATGTTTTTACCTGAGAGTATTGTTGATTGCGTTTCCTTGGGCGATGTGCATTCTGTCATAAATTTAAAGACACAAGTCTTTATGCCTAGATTTTGGAAAGTGAATTGTCACATGCCGCGTGGCCACGATTATTATGTTTATTAATGAATAACGTGTCCACTATATATATTTATAAGAGACTTGTCGAGAGAACAGATCTTATCATAAATTTAGCGATGATACTCTTGGCGAGGCCATCTCTCATAATAATTCTAAAATATGAGATCTTTCCATATACGTTAAGAGAGAGTATAACATTCCAGATGATTCTAAAGACTCGAAGATCATACTAGTATCCAAGTGAACCTAGCCACAGGTTAGACCCAATTTGGGAGAGATAGATGTATCGGTCCGATTAGGCATTTCTCCCCATACCTTAATCGAAATCAAGAGAATTCAAAATCTAATTTGACCACTCCCCGATCAAAGGTTTGAGAGATCTTGATGTGATGGATCTTATATATCCATCTATTTCTTCCAGCACTCCAAATCATCAAGATGGTGAAATCTTGCAGATGACTAACCTCAATTTCTTAGGGGGATCCCTTCCAGATTAGCTCATGAGGTTTATGAAATCCGATCTGATAGCTCAAATTTAGAAAAACTTTAATGATCTCGAGCTTGATCTTTAATAGTACATGAAGATCTTTACAAATGATTAGTTATGAGAAGAAGATCTGGGAAGCCATCAAGTACAAATTGAGTTGGAACTCTTTCTTTTCAATACAAGCTGATAGTTCTAAAGCGATTAAATGGATATTCACATATGTAGAATAGCGATGTAAGCACAAAAGATTTATAAGAAATGAGGAAACCCTAACAGGGGTTTTTCGCTGCCTCAAGAAGCTATAAAAGGAGCAATCGAAGAAGAGCACATGGCCCTACGCTAAACACAATAACTTATCTTTTTATTTATCTTTCTTTTTCCTAGCATAACTTAGCTTAGTTTACAACTATTGCCTAGCGGTTCTTGCTACAATTCCTTAGAATAGAGATAGGCTTTCTGCAGTCTTAAGTTATAGATCGTGATCATCTAAGTTTCGATTTGGTTGATCACACCCACTTCGTTTCATCTGTTCTGATAGGTGTATTAGGTATTTATCGATTATCTTTTTTTATTCATTTGGTTATATCGCATTTTGTCGATTATAACAAACATTATTTCATAATATTAATGAAATTAGTAACATTTTGCGTTTCTTTAATTTGAATATGTATCTTTGTTCCTTTGAGAATTATTTTGAACTTAAAGTGTTGGTGAAAGAACAAATCTTTAGGTTTGTAAACTCATGTCTATTAATATTACAAGGTAAAAAGAACTCATTCAAAAAGATTAGCCTTCTTACCTTTTACTAGTCGCTTGAATGGAGCAAAATATTAGTATTCTTATTAGTCACTGGTGCGCATTATTTTCTTATTATTGTATACGATTATTCTCGTGTTACTTGGGTTTATCTTATGAAATTTACATAAGACACTTTTTATTGTCTCACAATTTTTTTTTTCATGATAAAAACTCAATTCAATTTTGACATAAAACGAATTCGCACCGATAATGGTCGGAAATTTTTAGCTCATCGCCTACAAAACTTCTTTTCTGCTCATGGTATACTTCATGAGCGTACTTGTGTCGAAACTCCTCAACAAAATGGTGTTGCCGAGCGAAAACACCGTCACCTCTTAAATGTTGCTCGTTGTTTACGTTTTCAAGCTTGTTTACCTATCTCTTTTTGGGGTGAATGCATCCTAATTGCTACGTATTTGATTAATCGTACCCTGTCGGTCTCTCTATATCATAAAACTCCATATGAATTTCTTTTTCATAAAGCCCCCACTTATGCACATCTTCGTGTTTTTGGTTGTATATGCTATGCATATGCTTTGAACATTCATTGTGATAAATTTTCACCACGTGCCTCCTCTTGCATTTCCTTGGTTATTCTCTTAGCCACTCCACCTATCATGTATATAGCATAGAAACCAAGAAAATTTTTTCTTCATGAGATGTTCGGTTTGTTGAGACCGTCTTTCTTTATGCTAACCCTATAGCTTATAACCTCACAGACACCTCACCCACTATCCCTACTATCTCTATCGACCCCACTCATATCTTTCTTGCACTTCCTCCCCAAGAGCATCTTCATAACCCCATAGATCCTCCCACCAATAGCCCTTCTCTTGAACCCGTTGAACCCAACCTTCCCACTTGCCTCCTCTCAGCCACATCGCCAGATCATTCGTCCTTCTACCTTAAGACTATATCTGCTTAGACCTCCCGGATTCTTCATGTTCCACTCCCACTCCACAGACTTTCTCAGGTACAGTTTATTCTTTACCTAATTTTCTCTCTTATCATTTTTTTAGTCCTAACCACTTTGTTTTTCTCTCATCTGTTTTAAAAAATGTTCATGACCCTCACCTTTATTAAGCTGTTCTTGTTCCTCACTGGCGGGCTGCTATGGTTGATGAAATCAAAGCCCTGGAAGCCAACTATACCTGGACTCTCGAACCCCTTCCTCCCAACAAAAAACCCATTGGTTGTAAGTAGGTTTACAAAACCAAACTCAGGGCTAATGGATCCATCGAACGTCACAAAGCTCGGTTGGTTGCCAAGGGTTACGCCCAGTTGAATGTTTGGATTATCATGATACTTTTGCTCCAGTTGCTAAACTTGTTACACTTCGCTGTCTTCTTGCTATAACTGCAGCTAAAATTGGTTTTTACACCAATTGGATGTTCACAATGCCTTCCTTCATGGTGATCTTGATGAAGAAGTATACATGCATCCACCTCCTAGTTATTGCCCTCAGGGGGAGAAGCGTTTATGTCGCTTGCATTAATCCTTATATGGTCTTAAACAATCTTCTTGCCAGTGGTACTCCAAACTGTCTCATGTTCTTACCTTGGCAGGTTTTTATCAATCCAATGTTAATCATAGTCTCTTCACCAAGACTACGGGCACCGTGTTCACTGCCATCCTGATCTATGTTGATAACATTCTTGTTATTAGTAACGATCTACGGACCATCACTGCTCTCAAGAACCACTTGGCTGCTGCATTCAAGATCAAAGACCTCGGGAATCTAAAATATTTTCTTAGCATTGAAATAGCATAGTCACCTGTTAAATTTTTTTTCAACCAACGCAAATACATTCTGTACATTCTCTCTGATGCTGGTCAACTTGGTTCTCGCCCTGCTTACTTTCCTATGGACCAGTATCTTAAACTCAATGACACTGATGGTACCCCTCTTGTTGATCCAGCCTCTTACCGCCGCTTGGTTGGTCATCTCATTTACCTGACCATTTCACGTCCAAATATTACTTACACTGTCAATCTTTTGAGCCAATTTATGCATGCTCCTCATGAGCCCCATCAGCAAGCCGCCCTTCGATTACTTCGGTATTTGAAGTCCACTCCCGGTTATGGCTTATTTTTCTCTTCAGCCTGCAATTTTCAATTATCTGCCTATTGTGACTCTGACTGGGCCAGTTGCCCTATGACTCGCCGATCCACCACTAGCTTTGTTGTCAAACTTGGCAATAGCCCTATCTCTTGGCATACCAAGAAACAATCCACTGTCTTCGCTCTTCTGCTGAAGCTGAATATCGTGTCATGGCCAACATCTCTTGTGAGATTAAATGGCTACGGTCTATTCTTCGTGATCTCACAATCTCTCATTCTCACCCTGCACTACTTCACTGCGACAATCAAGCTGCCATTCACATTGCATGCAACCCAATTTTTCATGAACTCATCAAACACATAGAGATTGATTGTCACTTGGTGTGTGAGCATATTCGTGCTGGTCTTCTTACTCCTGCTTATTCACTCACTTCCCAACAACAAGCTAATCTCTTCACAAAACCTTTGGGTCACGAATTATTTGTCTTCTTCAGATCCAAATTGGGCATTACAAATCTTCATGCTCCAACTTGAGGGGGAGTATTGACAATTATGGAATAATTGCACAAATCAAGCCCATATCAAGCACAACCGTGTACAGCTCATAGTACATTCCATATGTAGCACCATTTTAGTTGTACAAATATAGCACCGTGATTATTTTGTAAATACACACTATCAATAGAAAATACAAAGCAGACGAGAATATTTTTCTCCTTCTACATTTCTTATCAGTGATTGAGAGGACTCTGGACCTCCGATCATAGTCTCCAATCTATCTATCTTGAAGAAAGGAACACCAATAATTCAATCAACCCCTGAGTTAGGTAGACTCTAGCATGCTCGCACATCCTACTGATACACATGTGTGCAAAATCTAGACCCTCGGTCACATAAGTGGATTAGTTTGATTGAATTGAGTGCAACAAGTATTATAAGATGTATTGATGAGGGAGATAAGTAAACATGTAATAGTGAAGTCGGAGCAGATTGTGTCTTGCTCCCGCCCGGATGAAATCAATCCAAGCAAGGGCAATATGGGGCCCACCATGATGTATGGGTCTTGTCCACAATGCTCATCCATTTTTCTAAATCATTTTAGGATATGAGCTTGAAAATTAAATAGATCCAAGCTTCAAGTGAACCATACAGTGGGGATTGAATGCCCACAATTAAAAACTTCGTAGGGTTTACAGAGAAATTTTGAATCAAACATAAATTTGGGTTTTCCCTTCATCTAGGTCTATGTGATATTATGAACAAGTTGGATGATAAATAAACACCATGATGGCCCTAGGAAGGTTTCAACCATGGGTATCATTGCCACCATTGTTTCCTGTGGTTTGGTCCACTTGAACCTTGGATCTATTTTATTTTAGCTAATACCCTACGATGATATATAACAATTGATGAACTACATGGATAAAACCCATACATCACAATGTGCCCCAAGGAGCCTTGCCTGGACCTATTTCTCTTCCAGGCAAGTGCTAAGACACAATCCACTTCCCAATGAAGCATTGGAAAACATTGAGCAAATGTGAAATTTTTTAATGAAACTTAAGGTGATTTCAAAAGACACGTGTATATCATGTACGTAAAATTAAAAATATTGTAAAAAAATAATTATACATAATAAAATTTTATTTTATAATAGTTTAACAATGTATTGTAAAAATAAAAATAAAATCATATAAAGTAAATATTTAAAATTTGTACCAATCAATAGTCTAACCAACATTCGTTAATATACAAAATTTTAGTAATTAACAGTATAAAAAAATAATAATAAATAAAAACATTTTTCAATATAAAATTTGAATGTCACCAAAATTTTCACTTAAATGTTAATTTTTACCCACAAATCCATGTCAAGCATGAAGATCATGCATGGACACAGATTTTCATGCAATCTATGATAACATCTGGGGAAAAAGAAAAGGTTTCCATGGATTACTCGTTACCTTTGATTCAATAAAAGTAAAAATGATCAAAATTACATCAAAAAAAGAATTTAAAAATAAAAATGTTTTAAAATTTCTACTACTTTTCAACCGATGCTTCATTATTACAAAGGATATTATTGATGATATCATGTATACTAAGAAACTTTTGTAAGGAATACTTCTCAAAATATTATGGATATCAATATTGCCAAATATTATTGATGAAAACGAAGTGACATGACATCAGCTATATTTAAAGAAAGTGGATTGTGCCACCTTGGTGTGTGTTGACATCACCAAGTTCTGTGGGCCCCACCATGATGAATGTGTTATATCTACACTGTTCATCCGTTTTGTGAGTTTATTTTAGTGCATAATACCAAAAACGAGGCACTTACAAAGCTCAAGTGGACCACATCATAGAAAGTAGTGGGGATTGAAAACTTCTTTAGGGCTACAGAAGTTTTGGATCAAGCCGATACTTATTTTTCCTTTCATCTAGGTACGTGTGACATTATGAACAGGTTGGATGGTAGATAAACATTATGATGGGCAGTAGGCAGGTTTCAACGGTCCCCACTGCTTTAAGTGGTGGGGTCCACCTGAGCTTTGGATCTGTATCGCTTTTGGGCTGGCTGTCTAAAATGGTCTCGCCAAATGGATGGATGGTGTGGATATAACACATACATCACGGTGAGCCCACAAAACTTGGTGACGTGGACAACGGCACACCACACAATTCACTTCCATATGTAAAGTAACATATACATCGAAAGTTAGGCCCACAAATTTTTTTGTTGTATAGGCTCCTCACAACCAATTGAGACACGGAATTCACGTCCATGGGCCATCCCGTTGAGACCAGGACCCACCAGATGAACGATCCGGATTAATAGACTGTACGGATACTTGTATGATGGACCGGTGGCAACGAACCGGTACGGTACATTACAATTTGTCCTTTTTATCATTGGGTTACAGCCGGTAGCCGTTAAATCGAGTCTCCTCCGTACGTGACGTACGCGTCACCAGGAGATGTCCCTTGTGCACCTTTAAGTACACGACCCCAACCTTCCCATCATCTCTCTTTCAAATTCTCCTATACACTGCGAGAATATGGTAATCAATACACATGCATTCAGAAATCTTGTGTTTAGAATATAACGACTAAAAATCAACCGTTCAAATTCCGTGAATCTATATATGAGTTTCATAAAATATCTTTTATTAACGATTTAGGCCCTTTATTATTGGTCTTATTTTTATTGAATGTAGAGTGTTGAATTTATCATTTAAATATCCGTTATCGACAAGTTAAAAACTGAAGTCCGTATCCCAATTGAGTTCCATTAATTTTTACGGTTTGATTTGAGTTTCATATATACCACGTGGACAATTTTTAGTGCCTGCGTATCAACTATTATATACTCTGCTAGAGTATCGAAGTTTTTTCTCAATGCGCTTACTCAAGCGAGACAATACCTTTCGACGCTACTGTAGCACATGAGCATGTATATTCTCGGAAATTTATCGCTTCATTATCATATCGGGAGAAATTGAAAATAAAGCAAAAGTAGCAGCAGAATCTCAAGAGAAATTGATATTGAGACATTAGGCCGCGTTAGGGGTGTCAATGGGTCGGGCTCGGGCCTACAAATTCAGAAATTGAATAGTGTCGGCCAGACACCCCGCCCGACAGTTCAAATCCGGGCCAAGACCAACCCCAGGCCCGGCCTGTTGACAGCACTAGGCCTCGTTTTAGTTTGGAGTAATTTTTTTGCAATAGAAGCGACATTCCATCCACTTTTCTTTTTTCAACTTGTATAAAACTTACTTTATCTACGGACAACTTGATAAATATGAAAATACTTCTACTTTTTTTTTTTTTTTGTTGCTTTTACCTGAAAATTAAGAGTATTTTTATCCAAAGCCCTCTTTTTGTACCTGAAAAATCTACTTTCATAAAAGTTTTCAACGGTTCAGCAAAAAAAAAAAAAAAAAAGCACAAAAAGTAAGCGTCTACTATGCTAATTTTTTCTTTAGTTTGAGAAATACTCCAATGCTCTCATGAGCACCAAGAATGATAGTGCTCCTAGTTGCATTGGTTTATATGGACAGATCATTTGATCAATCTGGACCGTTTATTAACTCAAAAATATATTTCATAGTCTACCATATAAAGTTAGAACTGATCGTATCATATAATCCATAATTAGTTAATACTTATTCTCTAGAGCCATTCATTTTCGATGCCATGGATCGTACGGTACAATTGCGTAAAAAAAAAGTGATTCTTTAGAACAATAAGCAATCCATGATGGGGATACCAAGTAGATTCGGTCGAATTGTTAAATGGACCTATTTTCGTGTAAATAATATTAACTGTCCACATTAAACACCATTAATCAAATGGTTAATTTTTTGTTGTATTATTGTGATATTTTCCGTTTAGCACATGAAATTTACGTTGGATGTAATTAACAATCTAGATCAATGGATTGGACAGTCTACATGTCTCAATATAACTAAGAGCTCTATGACTTGTAGTGCTCTGATGGAGCATTTTCTCTTTAAATCTCTTTTAGGAAGCCTCATAATTGGAGTAACGGATTCGTGCAGGTGAAATCGGGTGCAAGCGGCATGCGCGTTGAATATCCAAGCCATTTGTCGTATGGAGCCACCATGTAAATACCATACCCTGTCGGAATATTCAGGTCAGTCCACTGATTAGGAACACACTTGGTCCACTGATTAGGAACGCACTTGGTTAGCGTACCATCTGGTCTTTGAGCTAGAGCGTAGTCGTGGGCCCACTGATTAATGGACTGGATATCGCAAGCGTCCTTAATGTTGGCACTTCTGAAGTGAAGATTCCTTGTATTTCATGCGCTCGAATCCATCTAGTGACGTGCGGGCCCACTCAAGAAATCGTATTGAGTACTGAATAACTTGGTATGCTTTTATCGTACTGAGTAAACTGTGTTAGACCCACTGTGAATATACATGATTTATCCACACTGTCCATCCATTTTCTAGCTCATTTTAATGGTTTATTCAAAAGTTAAAGCATATGTGAATATGAAGTTGAACACACCAGAGGAAACAATGATAATAATGATATCCACCGTTGAAACCTTCCCAGGGCCCACAGTGATGTTTATTTGTCATCCAACATGTTCATAGGATCGCACAGACATGGATGAAGGGAAAACAAAAATTCTATGGCCCCTAAGAATATTTCAACTGTAGATGTTCAATTCACATTGTTTCATGTGGTGTAGTCCACTTGAGATTTGGGTATGCTTCATTTTTGGGCTTAAGCCATAAAATTATCTGATAAAATGGAGGGATAGTGTGTATAAAATACATAAATCATGGTGGGCCCTGCGATCGTATTGAGTTACTCGGTATGCAATCCACTTCCCCTGCTTAGTGCTCATTCGCACGCAAGCTCAATCGCTAACATAGATCATGTGCGTGAGATCCGAGCTTTCATATGGTGTGCCACATTATTTAGATCTTCTAGCCTAAAATTATGTTGTTTTGCTCCTCAGGTGGGCCACACTATTAGCCATCAATCTATGGCCCACCTAAGGAATTAAATGGCCTGATTTTTTCAATAGATCTAAGCAGTGTGGTCCACCTGATGAAAAGCTTGGATGGCTCACATGTACCATATTAGCATGAAAAGCATGCATGAGATCCAAACCTTGTACCATACTAATCCTGAAATTGTAGTGGAACCGGTATTAGTGAAGTATGAAGTATATCCAAATGTCCTAGAAGGGTAAATATGACTTTTTTAAAATTATTTTCAACTAAGAACAAACAATGCCTAACTTTAATCGAAAGAGTAAGGCAAAGTAACTCTATGGCTTCCAAGCCAATAGAGGGTCCAAATCACATAGGCTTATACATAATTTTTATATAAAGAACAAGCTTATAAGGGATAGTATATATGATAATGTGTAGGATGTGATGTGATCTCTATCAGTACTTATACATTAACCAAATCATGCAACATAAAAGATATTTGATAATCATAAGCATAATTAGAATAATGCACAATAAGCAATCACAAACACAATTATATATAATGGTTCGGTTACTTGCTTACTCCACTCCCGGTAGTCACACTCTCTCGTAGAGTGTACCGGATTTCACTATCCAATGGTTTTAAGTCAGGTTAACCATGAACCTTCATAACCTATACAAGGTTAACCAAGGGACCTACATAAAGTTCCCTTAAATGCCTACACAAGGCGACGAGTCCTACCCAAGGACACAACTGGAAGCCTACCCAAGGCAACTCGACGTACACAAGGACCACATATTCTCCCGTCGAAGGCCTACAAAGAGATCTTGGCGAGTTTGTCACTCAAACTCTGAATCTCAATCCTACACAAGGAAATGGTTTCAAACTCGACAGACTCTGTATACTTACAAATAAGTGAGTGAGCCCCTTTCTTGCACGATGTGAAGATCTTTGATGATGATGAAGAGTCTTCAACTCCCTTGAAACGCAATCGCTTCTAATGCTTCGATAAATGCTCCAGAGTTGTGAGGCTTATGGTTTTATTATTCTCTATTTATATGATATATATGATCTTAAATACACAAATAGAAGGTTCTCATGAGCTATGCATTCAAGAGTTTCAATATTAAGATTTGCCTACAAAGAGATCAATTGGAAACTTAATGAATACTAAAGTTCATAATTCAATTTAAGCATATAAGATGATGAGTCAATGCTTATGCCAAGATTGAATGATAAACTCTAGTGAAAAAGATAATATAATCTCTATGAAGTAACTCTCTTAAACTCTCTTGATTTTTAGATCAATTTACTAAGAGGCAACCTATGGTATTTATAAAGAAGGAGTCCCAACGGTAAAAAAATGAGCAGAAATCTATCATTGTTGATGTTATCGAGCAGACTTCGATTCTATCGAAATTTAAATTTCAATGTTATCGAGCCTACATTGATTGCATCGATTTCTTACACACATATATTCATTTTTTGTGTATAACAGATTTTGCTTGATTTTATCGAGTACTCTTCGATTCTGTCGATGCGCACTTCGATATCATCGAGAGGTAGTTCGATCCAATTGAATTTCCTTCAGAAAATTACCTTTGGTTGCTGGAAGATTTTGTCTTGATATTTGATGCTATCGATCATCATTTGATGTAATCGAATTTTGAATTTCGATGTCATTGAATGGTATTCGATATGATCGAAGAGATGTATTTTCCTGGGTGATTTGTTGGACAAAATATTTCTTATTTTCGATGTAATCGAATAGACTTCGATACTATCGAGAACTTACTCTCGATGTAATCGAAGGTGACTCGATTATATCAATGAACACTTTTAAAATATTTTCTGTGTAGAGGGAGTGCCCTAAGTCTATGTTATCGAATAGTGTTCGATTCTATCAAAATTTGAATTTTGATCAAATCGAATTTCATTCGATATAATCGAGATTTCTCAACAGATGGTTCTTTTGTTGCTGGACAAAATGGAACTTATCTTCGATGCAATCGAACCATGTTCGATAGAATCGAAAATGACTTCAATTGCAAATCGATGCAATCGATTTTACCTGTGTAGTTCATGTGTTACTCCTCTAACATTCCAAGTGTTCAACACTTAAGCTTACCAAAGATGTTTTTCAATGAATTGGAGGTAAGACTAAGTTAAATGGGACTTATTTACCTCAGGGGTTTGGTTAGGGAAGTGAGACTTCACTTATCTGTTCGAAGCACTCGAGCTTCTTCTTGGTTGATGTCTTGATCTTGTAATCTTTATCTTGAGACTCACTTGAAGACTGACTCAACACTCACGTAATTTGACAAACCAGGGCACTTTCAGATCCTACTTTAGATATGGTTGTACTTTAATAGCCGTCTATTTTATTTCCCCTATAAGGTTCTCTAATGGAATGATAAAGACCTAGCTAAAGACAAACAATCATGTCTGTGGCTCTATGGGGCTCATCGTGATATATGTGTTTTATCAAAGACATCTATCCATTTTTAAAGGTCATTTTAGAGCATGAACCCAAAAAAAAAAAAAAGATGGACGGCCTAAATAAAACACATATATCAGTGGTAGACATTCAATCTATATTGTTTCATGTAGTGTGGTCCACTTAAGTATTTGATCTATCTCATTTTTTACGTAATCACCTAAAATGATTTTTTCAAAATGGATGAATGGCCTAGATAAAACACATACATCACGGTGGACCCTAAAAAGCCCTTAACAGGATAGTCCGTCTCTAGCCAGGTCCTGGTGGGGGTAGTACCCAATCCCTACCCGATAAAGAGGATTGTCAGATCGGCACAATTTTTGCATTATGGCACATCGAAGGTGGACCCTTCCAAATAATCAGTTCAGATTTTATGATTTCATATATGTTTTCACCATCTCACATGTATAAATGGACGGTGATCATTAAATGAAACTGATAAGATGGTGGCCCCAACGATTTATGGACACTTTGCATGGGATGATCTCGTCCCCATTGTTCATCACTAATAATAAACAATTAAATAATTAAACCCTAAAATAAGGGGTGCAACTCAGGCTGGTTGGGTCGGTTTGGTTAGTGACTTCAAAGTCAGCCAGTTAGCTGGTGTTAAACTTAAAGCTCCGTGAGCCCTACCATCATGTATGTGTTTTATCCCCACCATCCATCCATTTTTCAACTCATTTTAAGGCATGAGCCCAAAAATGAAGCAGATCCAACAATGTGATGGATAAAAGGAAGAGATAATGATGTCTCTCTCTACACTGTTTGTAGGTGATACTCAAGAGTTGAATGTCCAAGGATTTATTTTTCTTCAATATCTTGGGCAAAGGAAACATTAAAGTCATCCACACAAGTTGACCATATATGTGTAAAATGTGTGACAAATAAAAGGAATAGATAATAATCTCTCTCTCTCTCTCTCTCTCACATCTTCTTTCTCTTCACTCTTTGCAAGTGATGCCTAAGGGCTGAATGTTCAAGGCCTTCTTTTTTTTATATTTAGGGTTCTTCTCCCTCTACATTAATATTTATATATCAGGATAAATTAGACTTTTAGAAAGCACCAATTATTGTTCTCTTCTACTCTATTGTCTTCCTCATGAACTATTATATTAAAAGTATGTAATCTATTTATATCTAATGTATCCAAATAAATTTAATCATTCCACTTTTATGGTTATTCACTATTTACACAAACTCATGCGGATCAAATGATGGACCATATCAGGTCTAATCTATAAGAACATTACCAAGTATACTCAAAACCATTTTAATAGTTCAAACAAAGGTTTAACGATTGAAATTATCTGTAAAATCTTTTAAAATCTTTTGAGTAATGAGCTTAGTGAAAAATTATTTAAAGAACATTTGATATTTATAACCTAAATTATAAATAAGTCTCTAAAAAACTAGTTAATCCCTTATTGACTTGTGTGAGTCTCAACAGGTTTTTATAGATGCATCTAGCCACACCCATTTTTATTGGCCACATAATGACCCTTTAAAACAAGCTAAGGTACATGTAATCAAGATCTTTATTTCTCATACATTTTTCAATCTAATGATTAATCAAAGATAATATATCATAAAGTCGATCATAGTCCAGACATGATGAGTTTTATGATTTAGACACTTAACCTTAACACTTATGTAATTGCTCAATAGATTTTATCCAAGAAAATATTTTTATATCACCCTCATACTTATATGAGGGATTGAAAAAATGTATATTGATTTTTCATACCCAATGGTGAAGATTTTTCATCTTCACTCGTCATTAGTCCCATCACACAAAATGACCACATACAAACGAATAACCATATGTTTATCTTATAACTTGCTAGGTGGTCATGATTAACAGAGTATTGAATTCTATAAACCATAACTAATAATTGCATCCAATCTCAAGTAGTAAAGGACAATTAATGGAATTCGTCTCTTTTAACCCATATTTATGATGATTGGGACAATCTCGCATATTAACTATAGCATAATCACATATACATTTAGGATTCACAATCATCATGATCTATGGTCAAGATCATCAATATTACTAGAAACCATCAATGTCATTAATGTATAAGATTCATATTAGTTTTCAAGAGCATACTCTAACAAGTCATTCATGTTAAGTTATTAATTTGAGCTCAATTAATAATTTCTTTTGCTCTAATAAACCCAACTTGCACCCGATTATATTATATTATACTCCTGGGTGGTGCATATCGAAAGATGAAAGTGGTTTGGATGATAGAGAGAGGCAAAGAAACAAAAGTTATATGATTATTTAGGTGACTAAGATGGTACTTCTGCACTTCGAACTTCGTGGCATATGTCAGCTTAATCAAATTGTCAAAGTTGTAGGACCCACCTTAGATATACTAGTCTTTTAAATTTATGTTGATTTGATAACTCTAGTCTCTAGTTAATAAGCATTTATTCATTAAATTTCATTTGTTAAGTATTTTCATTTGGTTATTAATATCCACCCAATATGGTCAACCAATTAAAAAATCAAATTACAATTATATTTAAGATAATTTTAAATCAAATTCTATGATTCTTATAATTTATTTGAAAATTTTAATTTTCTTTCGTACAATTGTTTTTTAGTAACAGTGTATCAATCATATTACTGTAATAGAGTACCAAAGTTTAAATCAAAAGTTGAAGAGATGTATGGTAAACCAACACTACATTAAATGATGCCAGATCCAGTACAAGGTTTGTACGTACAAAAAAGTATACAAACCCTTATTTACCGTCCGATTAAAATCTAACGATGTGCATTTTACCCGTTGAAGAGGAAACTTTACCAATTTAAAATGTTACAAGCGAGTAGCTTGCAATCCCTTGAATGCACGTATCCCAATCCCTCATTAAATGTTTACGCACATGGTCCTTGGGAGTTTGGGCCCCTAAAAACCTTTGTTGGGCTCACCATAATATGTATGTGAAATCCAATTCGTCCATCATTTTCATGAGATCAATATGTGACCTCATACTAAAAATCATGCTAATTGAAATATAAAATGGGTCATGTCACTAGAAAAAGTAAGGATGAGATACCTACAGTTAAAATGCACTTCTAACCAATTGGAGTTTTAGATGAAGCTAATATTTTGTTTTTCCATCCATCCTTATGGAACTAACCTGCTGAACATGTTAGATAACATTTAAACATAATGGTAGGCCCACGAAAGATTTGTCCATAGGCATTCTTAAACCCAGTGTTCTGTATTGTGCGTACTAAAGCTTCAGATTTGCTTGCTTTTCTAATGAATGACTCAAATGAATATTAAAAAATTATAGACAAAATGGATATTACGTTAGGATCGTTGTGGGTCATATGGGAGCATTCAACTTGTGTCTACCTAATTTATAGTAATTTCTTTCCTAACAGTGATTTAATATAATACATTCTTAGTTATTGCAATAGAAAACTATGTATTGTATTCATTGGAATTGAGTTTTTTTTCTCAATGATACAAATTATTAATAAGGTAGGTCCTCCCTTAGATGATGAATATTTCAAAGATTGATAAGATTGGATATTTCAACCCTTTTATTACATAAAAATTATAATAACGACTGTCTATTTTAAAGTAAAACAACAAAATTTCAAATGTTGAAATAATCCAATATAAGAGATTTTATTTGTTGTAATTACCATCGAAGTTGAGACCAATTGTATAAACGACTTAGATCATTGAAAGATTTTGTATTCAAAGGCTAAAATACTGATGTATCATATTATAATTTGTTGAGATGTATTTGAGTCTCCACACATAGCTCAGTTGTAGAGAGAAAACGTTTCAACAATGAGGTCATGAGTTCAGTGGTAGATCATTGATGGTACATACCATAAATGGAAACCTCTAAATTGATCCTAAAACCTAAGCCCTGCATGTTGCATATGTGAATTCATTTTCTTTCTCACGTGATAACTTATATCTAAATCAAACATACTACCAATGGGAACCTCTAAATTTCTCCTAACACATCTAAATCTCATATGAGAATCCTTATATAAATGGTACATACCATTAATGGAAGCCTCTAAATTGCTCATAAAATTTCTAAGTTACATGGTGTGGCCTTGTTGGATTTTTGACTGGGATAATTTGTATATTCACTTCACCGTATTGAGTTACACAAATAAATACTTTTAATGTATAATAACTTGGTGTCTTGAGTTTTCAATATGATAAGTTGTATCTTCACTTCATCCTAGTGAATTATACAAATAAACAATTTTAATGTATAGTAATGCAGACCTTTTAATAAATGTCATCAATCTCATCTTTAAAATTAGTCTATCATGATATTAATCTTTAATACCGGTTTAACTGGACCATTAATTACTAGTTTTTAGGTTGTCATATACTTGTCTACTATTTGCTTATCCCACATGCACTTTAATTTAAATTGTCAAAATTGTTTATCCTAAATATCAACCAAAATCTAATTGTTCTACTTTAATATTAGGCCATTTATCTCAATATCACTCTAATCGAATAACCTTTATTTACACTTCGTTGTAGTTTAATGGAGTTTGACAGACTTTGTGGACTCCAACATACATCAATGTACTTCAATATTATTATTTTTTTGTTAGCTTGTTAGTACACCCACTGTCAGTTCACACTTCATTGTTAGCCACCCCCACTTGGGAATCGATGCCAAGACCTGATGGGATTTCCTCCCAGGCTCGATCAGTCATGAGCCTCACTCGACCGGTCGAGAGTGGTGCTCGACCAATCAAGCCCTGACTTGACTCAAAGTCCAGCGACTTTGAGTTTATTTTTTCCGTGGTGCTCGACCAGCCGAGGGAGGTGTTTGATCGGTCGAGTGGGCCGCTCGACTAGTCGAGGACTCTGCTCGACCAGTCAAGGTTACGCAAATTTGAGTCCGGATCTTATGCGGACTGCGAAAATTTGAGGCAGTTTCGCAAGATGTGCGAAAGGGAGTTGCCTAAACTATAAATAGGGGTGTTTATGGCTTTTCTAGGAAATGCAAGAGTTTCCTAAAGCTTTGCAATGGTTTGCTAAGGGTTTAGGGCTATCAAAGGTGTGTGAGAGAGAGAGAGAGAGAGAAAGAGGAAGCTTATGGAAAGGAGGTTCTGCTCGTATACGTGATCTACTGTGCACTTGACATCTCAGCTCTTTTACGTCCTCGTGATCGATGAGATCTCTCCATTTTCTTTATTCTCTTATTGTTTATCCACTCCTGCATGAGTGATGAACGTTTGATCTAAGCAGCGTGTGCTTGTGATCGGTTGTAACGTTCTACTTCATAGTGGATTATTGATCTAGACTAGGTCCCGTGGTTTTTACCTCTTTAAGGGTTTTCTACGTAAAAATCTCTTATGTCGTGTGGTTTATGCTTTGATTTATTTTATTGCTTTATTATCCCATAATTCCGGTGTTTTTGGGATGCTAGATCCTAAGGTTTTGTGCAACGGCCCCCAACAAGACCTCAGTGTTGAAACGAGGTATCTTTCACTCAGTCTACCATTTGAGCTATAGATCTACGTGTAATGTACTTCAATATACTTTAATGGTCTTTGATGGACTTCAATACAAGTTGGAGTGTATCAAAGTCTACATAAATCATTCAATTAAGTTGACATTGATTATGAACTAATTGATTAAGCCCATTAAAAGAAGAATGGTTGGATTATACAGATTGTAGTATAATATAATTGGATGTTTTTAAGAAAGAACTGTATAATTCTACTAACACTAAACTTACACACTCCAAATGATGGTATTGAAGAGCGATGGAGACATATTAAGAAAGTTTTGAAGTGATATATTTAGTATCAAATTATGCTGATGGGGTCCATGTTTTGGAATTTTGGTACCTCATGTGCGGGCACTTATGTCCTCCTTAGCCCCTATTCTAATCACTCATCGCAAACTACAATATAATTGATACATTCATCTTTAATATTAGCTTAATTGTTATATTTGCATTAGTATACTAAAACTATCACTTTTTATTATGAGTGCGCTTTGACTCATCATTTCAATATAAGTGGAATCGAACCTTTGATCTTGGATATCAGTCTTATCTATTTTTTTTCTTAAATATAAGTCAAATCTAACTGTCTAACTTCAATATTAATCTAATTAGCATGTTCATCTTTAATATCCTTTCAATTAAATCAACTTAGTTGACTTTGACAAGATTTATAAGCACCTAAATAGAATTTGATGCAAGTTGATGGACTTCAACAACTTTTAATAGTCTTCAACAAACTTTGATGAAAAACTATCAAAGTTTATCAAAGTCTATTGAAGTATGTTAAAGTTTGTCGATGTCCATCTAAGTTAATCAAAGTTGATTGAAATGTGTCAAAGTATATAGTTGAAGTTTGTCAAATTTTGTCAAAATTCGTCAAAGTACATCAAATATCATTTAAGTCTTTTAAAGAGAATCAAAGTTTTTTTTCCAACTACATCAAAGTATGTCGAATTTTATCAAAGTGCATATAAGCGCAACTTAAGGTTAATATGAATAAAAAACGGTTTTATAAGGCGAAAATTCAAGAATAACGATCAAATTCTAATGATGTTTAAGATGGGTGGTCTAGTTCCACTAATATTGAAGTCGAACAATCCAAACAGATCGGCAATAAATTGATGGTCCACTTAGGCCAATGTTAAAGATGAAAAGTTATGATTATTATCAATTAGATATCAATCATTAACCAATCAAACCATCATTTTACTATAATTTTTTACATAAAACATTTAAAGTATATAGATGGTTACATTGAGTTATACATAAGGCACATTATAGATTTTTTTAGTGCATATACATTGTGTATAATATCTTTCTCGAATATAAAGCATTCCAATAAATTGTTCCATGCAAGTAAGTATTCTTTCAAGAGTACATTTGTACCCTTTTAGTTTGAATATTTTTACTCCCATTTATATATACAAAGCTTTATATTAGATTAGGCATCATATTAAATTATTGAAATACATTCATTTGGGTAAAAACCTTTCCTATGTCAAATATAAGGTAAAATTTTAGCTATCCCAAAAAAGTAATTATGGAGTTAAAATGGTCCCTCGTTACTAGCATTATATAAAATATATAGTATAAAAAATATTTATATATGCCAAATAAGCTTTGCTAAGCCCACATGTGTGTACAAGTCAATGAAGAATTGCACCACGGTATACGACAAGTGCAATATCCAAGCAATCCCTTAGTAGGGTACCCACTATGGGAATGCAATATTCAAGCTATCCCTAATTAGTAAGGTACCCACTATGTGGGAATGTAATATCCAAGCTATGCCTTAGTAGGGTACCCACTATGTAGATTCTCAGTCCCAAGAATTAGGTTTTGATTATGTTTATATTATATTCTTATACATACATAATGAGGTTGTCCAAGGCCCCACATTATTGATCGAGATAAATGAAAATGAAGAATTAATTAAGATTGTTGATGAAAAGGTATTCTGAATTAACCATTTTTAATATCATGCGTCATTAATCCAAGAAAACAAAGAGATTGAGAAAGATGCTTCTCATAGAATTAGGGTTGGATGATGGAAGGTAGGGATGTGTCTTTGGAGTTTTATGTGATCATTGTATTCCAAAAAATTGAAAGTGAAATTTTATAAAATAGCGATATGACTATTAGTGCTTTACCGGATAAAATGTTTAGTCGTTAAAGAACAACGTGTTTATTAGATGAGTATATTGGAATTCTTAAAATGTTTAGTCGTTAAAGAACACCCAGATCCATAGCTCAATTGGCAGACTGAGAGGAGATACCTCGTTTCAACACTTGAGGTCTTGGTATCGATCCTTGGTGGGGGTGGTTAACATGGAGTGTGTGTACTGACATTGGTGTGTACTAACAAAAAAAAAAAAAAGATGTTATGGATGAATCACAAGACAATGATAGAATTAAGAATGAATGCCTATATTCAATTGGTAATAAGATGAGAAAAAAAGACTTAGATGCTTTGACCAAGTGCAATGTACACTGAAAAAAATTCCAATTAAAAGTGAGTTTGCTCAAGTTAAAGGCTTTAAAAGGTCAGGGGCAAGGCGCAAAAGAATGACAGAAGGTAGTAAGAAGAGACTTGAGTACCCATGGTTTAACAAAGTTTATGATGTATAACAAATTTTTATAGTTAATTCCAATTAACAGAGATAAGGTTTTGACGAAAATTTATGTATGATCTAAGCCATCCATCAGAAGAGACCACTAGGTAAATTACCCATGGTTGGTTTACTACTCAAGTGGACCACAATCAACAAAAAAGATATATAGGAATTGGCCAAATATTTCTAATTTCATAGCACACTTAGTGGACTACCTTTATCTTAGTATCTATACCGTGAGGCCAACATGATGGACGACTTGAATATTTACCCATGTACCACATGGTGGCATGTGCATTAGCCAACTTCCACATGAAAGCAAAGCCTAATGCCTAATATTCCAATTAATTTATAATAATTAACTAATAATTAAATCTAAATAGTGTACTTCAAAATGGTACATGCACTATATATGCCATCCCATTTATCCAATGAAATAGTGCCACCATGAAAGTGGGACACACTAAAATTCAAGCTTACCCACCTTCATAAGGGACACGGGTACGTTCCCAAGTTTTTGGGTGGATGTTCATTGTTTTGGACAACATGAACCACTTGATGATTAGATATATATAGTCTTGAATTTTGGGCCATACAATAACCACGATGGGTCTCAATTAATGCATGTGTTTGGTGGCATACACACACCACGATGGACTCCAAATCAAAGTGCCTTAAAATGAGAATTGAAAGGTACGTGAGAAAAACTTCAATGCTCGACAAAGAAGTGGGCCGTACTGATAACGATATCCAACACCCTAAGAAATAGTGGTATGAATATTAATGCAATACCCATTAACACTAACAAGTACAAATACAAGAATAGGTTATTGACTTATCGGGTCCAAGCAAACTCCAGCTTGCCAAGGACCCGCCTACGCCCCTGACTCACCCCGACTGAGTCAGACCCGGCTCGACTCAGGAGAGTAGCTAGAGTAGAACTATAGGTACAGGTGCCCTGTAGCAGACCCGAACCCGGCGCATTGCCACCCCTATCTGGAATGCTTAGCTGCATGTAGGACATGACATTCGTTTGTTGAATTTGATGGTTGATTATTTTCATCCTGACCGTCCAATTTATAGGCACTAAAATCAGACAGTTGAGATCATTTATTTTGTATGATTTCAGGCTAAGGATACCTCCGTAGTGGGCTCCACAATCTGGACGGTCTGGATGGAGGAGCGTGTACATCGTTGGGTGGATGAGTACGAGTTGTACTGTACCGAGTACGTATTCTTCAAGGACCACTAGTTTCTCTCCACGTGATAAACACATTCGAATGTATTTTTCTTTCTAATATCTCGTCTCGACTATCTCGTGATAATCTCGTCAGCAAAATCGCTCCTGTACTCAACCCGAGAATATGTACATTTATCCTCGGGCCAGCTTTTTGTACAAAGGAACTCATTTTTTGGTGATCCAGACCGTTGATCTAATGTTTCAAAGCGTTAATTATCCTGCCTTAAATTACTTTTAGTTGGAAGATCCTCACCGTCCAATATTGATCTTTTTATATCGTAATTCTTTTCTTAACCATCTATATGCAGATGGCCTATTGCAAGGGCATGATTCTCAACGTTGGAGAGACTTTAAGGCATAGTTCTATAAGGCCCACCAGATCAACGTTCTAGATCAATGAAGAGTGGTCCTTACTTGATCTATGAACCTGGGCTAGGGAGTAGTGATCGTTTGCCTGAGAATGTGCCAAATATCCTCGGGCCCTGAGTTCCTAAAGGTGGAGCCAAGGGTTGAGTGATTCAGACCGTTGATGTGACATGCCCCACCATGGGTAGACCGTATCCCTAATATCTCTCGATGGGACAATCCTAACCCTTGGATTAGCACCCTGCAAATATATGGTCAGGAGAAAAAGGGAAATGTTCACGTACAAACACGACATGTGAGCTTTCACATGCGTCTTTCCCTCCATTTGGGACACCAGACTCATGCAAAAGATGCGCCATGACATGGAGATGGAGATCACCTGCCATTGGCTGTTAATTGATTTCAACGGTATGAACTGACCAACGAATGGATCAGATTGAATTTCACCTCAGGTGATCTTCATCGCATGGCCCACGTTTTGGACGGATCAGATGTTCTGTTTAAATGGAAAAAAAGGTTAAAGATTAGATAACATGGATCTTCCAATGTACGGTGGTCTATCCACAAAGGACCTATCAGACTCTGTCAATCGCGTACTACTGAAGATCGTGCGATTAACCTCACTCATCACAAAGATTTCTCTACGGGTCCTGACAAAGGACTTGAGTGATGTCTTGACAAGTGGGGTCCATTTTTTCATGTATGATGGCCCCAGCTTAGATGGTAAATTCCGTAAAATTTTCACAGGTTGGAAGATCCTAACCATTCAATCACTGGCCCTTCACTGGGGAACCTCCATCCATGGTGGGGCCCATCAAATCAACGGTCTGAACAGTCACGATAGGATCTAACGGGTGCTTGATGCATCAGCCTCTACAGATGTACAGTACATCTCTTTGGATTTTCAGTTAGTGATTCAGTAATCCAAACCATTGATATAATGGGTCCCACTTGGGATCACCCATATACGCTTTGCCTGTGACAATTTTCAGGTGGGGCCCACCTTAAACAGTCCCTGAATAAAAAAATAAGGTGGGCCCACTATTCAGTGGGCCAAAAATGTACAGGGAAAATAGAGAGTAGGGAAAAAGAGTTGTTGTCTAGATCCGGAAAGCACGTGGCAAGTTACCACGTGTGCTGCAAACTGGCCACAATTTCTCTTTATATAAATGTAAGAGATCCAACCACTGTTTTCCCTACTAATGTGTCATATGCAGGACATCTGATCCGTACAAAATTTGGGGTCCATTACAAAGATCATCCCTCTAGAAAATGAGTCCAATCCACTAATTGCATGCACCACACCTGTACATCGATTCAGACCACCACATCCGTCCATTTATCTCAATGGTGTGGCTCGCCAAACGTGCAGACCGAACAGATTTCTTTGGCAAGTGATCTTCATGGTGGGGCCCAACATTTTCACGGCCTGGATGCCATACAGAAATGCCATTTTAGCAGGAAAGAGGGGCTGTACGCAAATGTTACCATGCAGCCGACTACATGTAATTATAGAAAAGGGCAAGGGCAGAGAAGAAGAGAAAAGTGTAGGGGGCATTTTAGGAACTCTAATAACTAATATTGGCTGTTTGATTGTGATGGGACCCACCTACAAGTGGTCTTTGAGTCATCATGTATTTATGCAGAAAAGAGGTTTCCCCCAACTCCCCACCTCATTACGTCAGATACGGCTTTTTTATCTCACGCTCGCGACTCTAATCTACAACTAATTCCAATTAGATTATTAGATATTAGAAATTTAGAACTCTTTCCCTCTAGTAGATGATCTGGTAGAGCCTGCAGTACAGGAATTTGGTACATCCATTCCTCCGTAATACAAGTATCAGAGTAACCTGTCGATCTGGACCGTCTATTTAATGGGCACGATCATGGATGGTACATGTTTCACAAAATCACATGCTTTGCTTCACTTTATCTTGTTGAATTTCAACTGTTAGGTTTTGAAGCAGATGACTTGGATGGCTGGTATCGTCTGACCCATTTGTATTTTGATCTGATTTCTATCCACAATAGGGGGAAATAAATGGACGGCTCAGATTAGCACATCGTCATACAGATGTGTAGAATTTGAAGAGATTGATGTAGCGTAGTACGGATGTACTGGGTCTACCGTATCATCTCCTGATGGAGATTGACTTGTGGAGTTATGAACTCGTTTCTGCCTTCTTTCTTTATCAAAACATTCCCTATTTAATAATTGTCATTCCACAAGAAAACAAGTTTCTTTTTTTATTCTCCCATGTAAGGATTTGAATCCATAGGGGGACCTATGGCCCACCTTCACCATCCATCCATCCATGCATGGATAACCCATGTATGGATAATGGATATTATAGTTCAGATAAGAGAAGCTATCACCCATCTGCCGAACAAGTTGCATACAAGTTGCATGCATGCTTGTAAATATCATCCGAGCCGACTCAGCTGAGTCATCTCGACCATAGTTCAAAAACCCGAAAACCCAGCTCTACTCAGGTTCAGCCTGGTCAGGTTGACCCAAAGACCCAACCCGACTCGATATTTAATAATTATATAAATTAAAAAATAATAATAGGAATAGATACTTGACATATTTAAGATAAGTAATATAAAATGCAAAAACTAGAATCAAACACTTTAATACTGCTTTGGTTAGGCTCATCTCTCCTTGCACATGACTCACCAAGTGACTCAATTCAAGTCACTAAGGGGATGTTTGGATCATAAGTTGCTTAAGATAAGTTACTTACGCTAGCAGTAGCTTATCTTAGTTTCTACTTATTAAGAACATGAGTATGTTTGGTAAAAAAAAACACACCTATCAGCTTCCTCTCTCTTGCATCTCTCCTATGCCTCTCTTCAACAATCAATAAAAGGTAAAAAAGCTTTTTAAAAATAAAATAATACGTATATTAATTAGCGTTCAAAGTATGGTATCACTACAAGTTTCATTGATTGAGGATGCGAAAACAATATCGATATCGCCAATAATATAGCCAATAGTCGAAAATGCGAGGGAAACCATGAAAAAAACAGTAAAAATTTTAAATGAAACTTCAGTAAATGCTAAAATATAAATATTTGCATATTTAGGAAATATTAATTACAAAACGAATGCACACATAATAATTTCACATTTAATGAGGGCCTAAAAGCATGTTATCTCGTCAAAAACTGAAAAGGAAACAAGACTCTAGTCTTAATATCACTCATGTTACATGCTGCAATAAATGATAATATCGTTATATGATCGATATTATTGTCGACAATTTGAACACCACATACAACCCTGCATGCTCATAGAAGAAAATTGAAATGATTTTTTTTTAAATACACAGAATTTTGGTAATCTCAATACATTGTCGATATTATCAAAATATCAACAATAAATTAGTGATACAAGTGACATCTAGAATTAAAACAGTTGAATACATTAGTCAAATACATTGACGACATAAGCAACACCGGAAATTTTCACACTCAGAAATATTGGTGGTACATTGGCAATATTGAGTGATACATCGCCGATAATTAAAATTTTTGAGACTTAGTGTTATTGATATCGTTGAGCTAGAGATACGGATAATATCGACGATACTCCGAACAATGACAGCAAGTCATGTCGAGTCGAGTTGACGAGTCATTATAAGTGACTGTCGAGAGACACAGACAGAGTTTCCCAATGACTTGGCTCAGAATCTTGCTGAGACGACTCAGCTGTGTTTTGAGTCGATGTCAGGAAAGAAGGTGCTTGACGAACTCCAAAACCACTATTTAAAAACCATGCTTGCATGTCAAACACACTTATCCATGCATAAGATGGTGTGGGCTCGTATGCATCCATGCATGCATGTATTAATGCTTATGTCACTACGTAGGGGTATGAATATAACTGCACCAACGCATGTATACAAATTTATAAAAAATAAAATAAAATAAAAAAATAGATGCAAACCATGGATCTTCATTGGACATCATAAGGGAGGAACCTGAGGCCTGGAGCTTTATAGTGTCCTTGTACCCTGAGTTTCTCAAAGTGGGCCCCATGGGATCCACACCATTGAGCTAATGGAACCCACAAAGGATGGCCCATCTCACAACTTTTCCAAATCGAAAGATCCAGACAATCCAATCTCAAAACATTTTTTGTTGAATTGGAACAATCACTGACTGCCAATCACAAGTTCAGAATTCTTTACATCATGAGAATTTTGGGGTACAGCCCATCTCTGGTGGGAGGCATCATATCATCGGTCTGGATCACTGAATGCCATGCTCAACATATACAAACTCATGTGAGAAGTCTACACATCGATGCTGTCGATCCATGGTACAATTCCTCTAATATATGGTGTTGATTGTCTGCTCTTTAAGCAGCTGTGATACTGTTGCTCTTTAGTTGCTGATGGTGGGCCACATCGCCAGGCCTTTTCTATTCTATAAAAAACCCCACCACTCCCCACTCTTCCCTCCCTTAATCTCAACAAACTGCAATTCTCTCCCCACCCAACCTTTCTCACTCTTCATTTTCTTCAACACCAATCCTCTCCAATTCAACACAGAAATTCAAAACCATGCATCCCGGCGAGGTTGCGGGCATGCGATACCTCCAACCCGTAAGCCCACCTCCCTACCCGGCTCACTTTAGCGTAATGCAAAACAACATGCCCGCCTTCCACTACAACAGCTTCCTCAGGCCTTATCCTACACCCACTTTCCACATGACAGCTCCCATCCACGAATTCGCCCCGCAGACGCCGTCCCTCAGCAACAACTCAACTTCTGACGAAGCAGATGAGCTCCAGATGAGCGTGATTGATGAGAGGAAGCAGCGGCGGATGATATCGAACAGGGAGTCAGCCCGCCGATCACGGATGCGTAAGCAAAAGCACCTCGATGAGCTCTGGTCGCAGGTCCTCCGGCTACGGACGGAGAACCGCCAGCTCATCGACAAGTTGAACCACGTGTCCGAGTGCCATGACCGGGTCCTACATGAGAACGAAAGGCTCAGAGAGGAAGCTTCTGATCTCCGACGGACGCTCCAAGACCTGCAGCTTGATGATCCTTACACTGTTTTGAGAGAGATGGAGGAAGTCCCCTGCAACACTGCGCATCTGAGAGCCGAGTCAACAAACCAACCTGTCACTTCTTCAATGAATTTGCTTCATTGAGAGTGGATCTTCTTTCTTTTCTTTTCTTCTTTTGTTCCTGTCCTGTCACAAATGAAGGTTCACTCCCTCTTTCCTTTCATTTGAGCTGTACGGAATCGAAAATTGAGCATGCAATAACAGCTTTTGAGTATCTCATTTCAAATTTCCAGTGTTGAAAAGAATCTGAACTTGATCATGACGTCGTGAATTGAATACGAGGACACATTTGGGTGTCCCGTTACCCAAGGTGAATGGGACACATTACATCCAAATTGCAGTTGAGCGGGAAAAGTAGGAAACCAAAGCAAGCTTAATACAGGCTTCCATTTCCCATGCCGCCCCAAACACCAATTACATCCATCGGGTAAGATGCCGTGAAATTGGGATTCAGCCTAATCTAGATTTCAGCAGGCTCCATGCCCTCTGCATCAAATTCAGCACACTTTAAGCACCTCTTTCCTGTGGATAATTGTGGTTTCTGTTTTAGAAAGAAATTAAACCACGCCACTGCCCTCCCCCCATAACTGAATTATGAAGAAGAAAGCATTGAAGGGCGGTGAATTTGACATGAAGAGCATGGAGCCCACCGAAATCAGGATTTGGCTTAGTCCAATTTCCAAGACCCTACCCAAACAAACTGTAATTAGGAATCTCACACAACCACAACAACTAAGCAGCGTACCCAACGCACCCTAAGATCTTGGGTGTCCCCCTGATTCATATATATATATATATATATATATATATATATATATATAAAATATAAGAAACAAATCTGCTCTCGCATCAGTTTTCATCTCATCTCTACGGCACACACCTCATGGCCCAAAGAACAAAGTACATTAGGATGGTGTCTGTGCCAGCTTGTTTGATGCACATGAGCAGGTTCTGCCATCACCGTCTCTTCGCCAATCATTTTGAGCACACGCCGGAACCTGGATGAGGGACAAGATTGAAATTCATTGAGAAAAAAAAAAAATTTAACAAAATTCAATTTGTTTCCAGGAAAAAGGAAGCAATAATTCCATCAGGTGTACTGAAACAAAGGGGAGCGGAATTCAGAGTGGGTAGCCCTTGTTGGGGACATGTTACAGAGAGACTGCAGGTGGAGGTCCCAAGGGCCTTGTACGATGTTTGGACATGGCAGTGGAAATGACGCTGGTGGTAGACTGGTAGTGACATTTCATAACAGGGACATTACCATAAGAAGTAAAAGGAAAAGAACACCTGAAAAGGCCTCTCCACTAATAGTCAGCATACTGTTCTTAACTTTTGATGAGAGCATCAGAACCTGGCCCCGGCTTGCTGAGTGACTGGGTCAGCTGGGCCAACTGTTTCCGCATCTTCTTTTCTTAACTTCTCTTGAAATTCAAGTTTCCATCGTGATGTATATACACTGGACCAGTGTTTAAAGGAGAAGAGAACATGCAGTAGCTCCATCAACTGACATTATGTCCAGAGATGGGTTTTTAGTTGTTTACAAAATGTCATGGGAAATGTAGAGAAAATCTTATACATTTTCAACACCTGACAATAAGCATTATGATCCAGAAACCTCTCTACTGTGTAACAGAAATTTCCAGGGGCAAAACATTGGATGTGTTCAGTCATTCAAAACGATTAAACCATGTAATATGAAAGGAAATGAGAAGGGCTTTGAACCAGTTTAAAGGGCTTTTAGGCCCTGTTTCGGATTCAGGAAATGAGAATGTGAATTCGGTAAATCCATGAACTTGTCAAAAGCATGGATTTTCGTTGGATTTGGATTTGAAAATTTCCAAACTCCACTGTTTGGGAATCAAACTACAAATCCAGGGATTTGGGGAGCATTTATTGTAAGTGGGAGTGCACTTATTGCAAAGTAGTTACGTTTTTGGTTCTTATAAGAGTTCCTCATTTTGAGGATTTGCTGAGTCTTGGGTATTTTGTGGATTTGGATTTGCCCCAAATTCATGGATTTACGGAAATGTCGATTTGGAAAATCCAAGAATTTGGCCAAATCCCCAACAAAAAACAAATTGGGGAGACGTGAAATCCATGGATTTAACAAAGGGATTCCCCAAATCCCTCACTCCTAACAAGGGAGATTTGGAATTGATGGATTTGGCAAATCCTCCCTCCCTCCCTCTCTCTCTCTCTCTCTATAGACAACACACAACCTCCATCATTTAGCGGTTCCAAATGTTCTTCTGCTGCATGTCTACGTCAACAAAGGATTGTCTTAAGTGACATACTCGCAAGCTTACGATTTTGGGAAAACATCGAAGTTATTATATATTGCTTTGAAATACAATCATGTTAATATGGTGATTTTGTATAGAAGTATGAATATGATATGGTATGATAGGTTATGAAAGATTTGTTTGCATCTAATTCCTTGAGATACTTTGGGTATTTTTCAGACTTCTGAGACTTGCAATTAGATTCAACACCCTTACGATTACACAATTCAAAGTGATCTCGACAACATTTTTAAACAACACCGAAAAATGCTGTTGTAAAATAGAAACGGAAATTCAGTTGAAATCCTGTTACACTGGACAAGAATGGTACAAACCAAGAATACATAGAAATAGTAACCCATATTAGATCAACCACTACTCATTCTCATACATTTCTCCAAATCTGTCTGATGCTTTAATCCTGGTAGTTTTATGCAAAACCCTCTGTCGGTCTTTCATTAGCATATTTTGTCTTCTTCTTGCCTAATTTTTCTTGTTTCTTGAACTTGCTTGTTTGTCTTTCAGAGTGCTGAGCTCACTCCCTTGTGTTCTTCTTCTTTAAGTGGTCAACTCTCTAACTCTTACTGATTGTTGTTCTCCCTCCATCTAATAAGGCAGGTAGTTCCTATAGCTATTGCATTGCACCCATTGTCCATTCTGTTCTCTCTCTTCTCTTTGCTTATCAAACAGGGTTAACGCAGTAAGAGTACAACCAGTACGTGCATTGCTAAGATTAGAAAAGACCAGAATAGTGGCCAGCAAAAAAAACTAAAGCCCATCATTGCATGTTCAAAAAGTGGAAAACAGGCCTCACCTGCCTTATCCGTATCACATTCAAACTCCTCAATCCTCTCAATCCCATTCCCTCAGTATCCTATCCAAGAGAATCCCTAGAGAGAAAATAAAGAGAGGTATAATGAGAAAATTCATTGTCCATTAGGCCACCTCTAAATGATCTAAACTGTTGATCATGTCCAAGGAACATCCTAACCTTAGAATCAAAGAGGTGATAAGATCCTTTTTGCTACCGTAGTAGTAAGGTGGACCGTTGGTGCAGGCCGTCCATCTTCAGTTTTGTACCAGGGTCCCTAAGATCATGTAGATACCATCAGATCCTATGGGCCCACCCATCCGGCCCTTTCAAAGTGGTAAGCCACTGTGGTACTCAATCCCTTCCAAGGTATTAAAAAATGGTTACGTAACAGCGGCAACAGCTATGATGTAACAATAGTAGTGGAACCATTACAAGATACAGGGTTATAATGTCCAATTTAAAAAATGGCCAGTAATGGCCATAACAGCCATCAAGGGCCTGTAACGGGCCAATATGAGCTTGTAACAAACTGATTCAGGGCCGATACATCTATTCCTTTAAAAACATTTTCAACCATTACAGGGCTGTTATGACCCATATTATAGAGGTCACACAGCTGACTGTAACCATTACCAAATACCTTGAGAGATGATCTACTCTGAGATAATCTTCGTTCTCCTCATGTTAATTCAGATTCTTGGATGTTTGTTTTCATTATTTTCTTCTGCACAGGAGCGGAGATACACTACTGCTTTGGATGGAATCTGGCACTTTGGATAGAAAGAGCCCGAAGAAACAAAGATAGTAACCAGTATTTTTTCTGTACCCCATGCTGAAGATCTGTTTCTTTTTCCCTGAAAGGTAATGAAAAAGGCTCAGAATTAAAAACAAAACTACAACCAAGACAAAAATGACCACGCAAACCCCCGTCTCCGCCTCCTGCTCACAGAGGTATCACATGTTAGGAATTACCATAGAGCATTTTTGCAAGTTATCGATCATCAAGACCTTCTTTCTGCCCACCAACCACGAAAAGACCACAACTTTGGGAGCAATATCATAATGCCAGAAATGGAAGGAGTAATTCTCCCCACCACCCCAGGCGGAAGAGCAAATTATCTTGAAGAAGGAAGCAACTGAAAACTTCCCTGAACTATGGCATTTCCAAACTATTTCATCTTTACCACCAGGAGGAGACATAAATCAAAGCCTCTCCAAAAGGGACAAGAGCTCTTCAAATTCCAAGTCACAAGCCTCTTCTACAAGGGGGAGACCAGCATATACTTCCACCCAAACCTGAGAAACTTTCCGCCACCTTAACATCTACTGATGGCGCTAGCTGAGCTAGGTGAGGGTAGATTTGAGAGAAGGGGATGTCACCGCACCACTAATCCTCCCAAAATCTGACCCTAGAACCATCACCTATAGAGAATGAGACTCCCTTTTTGAACTCTGCCAATAAAGCCATAATTGACTTCCAAGTATAAGAAGCCTTGTAAAGTGAAGACTCCTTAGCTTCCCATCCTCTCGAGCTAATCCCATACTTGGATGCAATGACTTCCCTCCAAAGAAAGCCTTCCTCCATGGCGAATCTCCATAACCACTTCGCAACCAAAGCATGATTCATATTGAGAAGATCTCGCAGCCCAGCCCCGCCTTCTTCAATAGGTTTACAAACATCTTTCCAACTCAAAAGGTGGAATTTGAAACCTTCATGGCAGCCTTTCCAAAAGAAATCCCTTCTTAGCTTCTCCAATTTGATTCTGACCGAGCTTGGGCATTTAAATAAGGACATGAAATAAAGCGGCATATTGGAGAAAGCTGCTTTAATAAGAGTTAACCTCCCTCCCCACAAAAGGTAATGGCTCTTCCAAGAGGCCAATTTTCTTACCATCCTCTCCACCACCTTATCCCAAAGGTGAGAAGGAGGTTTACCAATACATAAAGGGAGCCCCAAGAAAGAATAAGGAAAAGATCCCACCTTGCATCCTATAATCGAAGCCAACGAGGAGACCTCATTATGGGCTAAGTGGATGCCCAAGACCTCACTCTTTTCCATGTTCACTTTCAGCCCAGAAACCGCCTCAAAACAGACGATGATCTGACACCAATTGTCCAACATGAAAGGATCAGCTTCACAAAAAATGGTGCCGTCCGCATATTGAAGGTATGATAGGGACTTCCCAACTTTCGACCCTTGAAACCCATGAAAGAGATCTGAATCTTGACCTCTTGCTAGCATACGACTAAAAGCTTCTGCCACCACCTAGAGGATTTAAAGAACCCTTTCGGACTTCAATTAATAAGCACCGAGAAAGTCGCAGAACTAACACAAATGTGGACCCATTTTCTCCATTTGTCGTCACACCCCATCCTTGCTAATAAATAATCAAGAAAGTCACATTCCATGTGGTCATACGCCTTCTCAATGTCCAACTTGAAAACTATACATGCCTTTCTGTCTTTATATCTGGCATCCAAACACTCACGTGCTATCAACGCACAATCTAAGATTTGCCCACCTCCCAAAAACGCTCCTTGATTATCAAAGATGATATCACCAATAATTTCCCGGAAACGTGAAGCCAAGATTTTCGCTATAATTTTGTAAGGGCTGCCTATTATATTGATAGGGTGGAAATCTTTTATATTCTCAACTCCCTCAATTTAAAGAATAATAGCAACAAAAGACGCACCGTAAGCCAGATGAAGGCGACCCAAAATAATAATAAAAATTCTTCTTTAATGAGGCTCATCACGTCTTGCCTTAAAATATTCCAAAAAACTTTGAAGAAAGCCATTAGTTTTGTTTCTCTTCTTTACCTTTATACTTAATCATTGCCATTTCCTATTACTTTAGATTGCGTTTGGTTGCACCAAATATCATGAAATTTGTTAAATTTCATTATTAATCGATCTAATTTGGTGCAACCAAACGCAACCTTGATTAAAAATCTAGTAGTGTGTACGTTACATGCTATAACATCATGCTACACACTATTCGCTATTTAAAACGTTGGTTAAAAACATACTTGTTGATGAAGACATCACATCATGTATACCTTTGCGTACATATCAAATGAGGAGGCGGGCTGCACCAATTTCTCTGTGGCTAGGCAAGTATCCATATTAAAGACCCCATGTGCATGTGTGAGCATCCGGAAGACCCCACACTAGGAAGATGCACATGGGTTGCTTTAGGGAATGATTTGAACCGTTGGATTTGAGGGATGTGATGATCGGGTAGTTGGATCGCATGGATTACATGATCGGGTTGTTGAACATGGACCATTCTCATATAGAACACATTTATGTTTTAGGATTCAGTTTATGATTGATTTATGCTTTAGGATACCTTATGAGTAGTTTTATTTGATTTTTCATTAGACTAGGGTTATTTTGTAATTTTGAAAAGTCTTGAGACTATAGAGGGGGGCCTTTTTTTATTATTATAAATAAATAAAAGGAGAACTCTCTTGTTTTCTCTCCCTAATCTTCATGTGATGTAAGGATATCTTCTATGTGACTTAGAAGGAAAATCGGTACGAGGCCTATCTTCATCAACGGAAGTGTGAGGCTTCCTTTTATTCCCATATTCATATCTCTTCATCAACAATTGAGATATTTCTTTTAGTTTCCTCTTTTCTTCTTCCCCCTTTCTCCAAAATTCATCAACAACCTTCTGATTCTTCCCCTTTACACCTTTCTCGACAAGCCGAACCATAAAAAATAAAAAACCCAACCCTACCTAGCCCACACGTGTAACCGTACAACCACACGTGTGAATCCATAGGGCTAGCCGTACGGTCCAACCCATTGTCCCTTTGGTCTTCCACTACCCCTACAACAAAACGCCTTCCTACCTATAAACCCTAACCCTAACCCTAACCCTAACCTTAAAATTCTCAATATCTCCCAATTTCCCCAAATTCCCAAACCCTAGATCTTCTAATCCTTCAATTCACCTAAAATTCCTAGCTTCACCCACACCCAAATCTAGTAAACCCTAGATAGTATTAGACATTTCTTTTTAAAATAGGCCTAACCCTATGCTATTTGGATGTTTCCACATAAATTAGATCCTAGTTTCTCATGTTTAATGGTCTTGTAGGATGATGCTTGGTAACATAGACTTAAAATATACATGATTTTGTTTTAAAATCTTGATATTTGTGATTATGGTAGCAAGGTTTATAGTTTTCATTAATTAATTTAAATTCGGGCGAATGGTCTTCACCGTAGGTTTGCTCCCTATAGGCGAAGGTTCGATTCCCCTCCTGGCTTTACCCAATACACGTGGTTGTGGGTGATTGCGTGTATCCGCAGGGATTAGTCTCACTTCAAAAAAGAGGTGGGGTCACCCCATGTCTTCAAAAAAAAATAATAATAATAATTAATTAAATTTGTTAATTGATCTCTCACATTATTTGAGTTCATGCATTGGTTCTACATCACTCACACACATACTAAATCTCATTGTATTAAAGCATTCTTTTGCATAATTTTATTTTATGATATGAAGTTCGAGATGAATTTGGAAAATTACAAAAAAGAGGACTTAAATATGTAGAGGCTTAAAATTCTAAGTCATGAAGAAGAAAGCTATGGTTTTTTAGGGGCACAGAGATGAAAAATCTGATTTCTGATGTGTGGATTATGACATGACCGGATTTCAAACCTGCCAATGCAGGAGCTGATGCTCATTTCACACAACCCAAGGAGGATGTAGAAGAGGATAAAATGATAACTCCAAAGAACTATTTATTGAACAAACAGTTGAGGAATCTATCTCCAATAAGAAAGCTTTGGATGTTACCCAGGAGTGCCAGATCAATTAAAGAAAGTCACAAGCAGACTCCTTGGGAGCTGTTTGGTAGATGCCTAAAGATGAGTTCATGTAATTTTAATTAATTGTAATTATGTATTGGAGATGATTTTCCCTTTTGGTAAGGATTAAAAATAATCATGATAACCAACAATCATGATCTCTAATACACAATTATGATTAAGTAAACAAGAGATGAACTCATTTTTAGGCATCTACCAAATAGGCCCTAAACGTTTGAAGAAACCTTGAAATCTCTTTATGGCAAAAACCAAGCAAGATCTTTTCAAGGTGATGGAGAATGTAGGCAAATACAAGGGCATATAGTCGGTTGGAAAGATCAAAAGATGGTAAAGGAACATACAAATCTGACAGTCTGACCGTTGAATTTTTATCACTGATGGATTAAGATGTAGATCCAACCAAAGGATCTCAATGCTCAATGCTCAATGCTAGATCTCAAGTCCCATAACACATCTAATAATCTTCCTGTAAAATGTACCAAAAAAATAGCAGTGCTGTAATCCAAATCAATCCAGTAATCATGAACTATATCATGGAAAAAATAGCAGAACTCATTAAAAAAGGGGTTTAGAACCCTAAACAGGGTCATGCCATCTCTAGTCAAATGGTCTATTTGCTTCAAAAGAAAATCTAATCACGCCTTTCTTTCTCTTGAAAAGAACTTAACATATAAAAGAATCATACAGATATACTAAATCTAGACCATTGAATAAATCCAATCCTAGAGCACTACATAGATCTAACATAGACCAATCCACTCGTCCGATCATTAATCCATTTTACTGAATAATCTTTGCTTTTGCACAAGAAGCACAACCTCCAAGTTTTATCATGATTTGACCATTTTCACCCTTATCCATCCCTATTTGATCTAATGGCTTCTTGTCATATCTATCGGCTGCAGGGAGTCTCTAATGCAATTGCATGGAGTCCAAAACAGACCCACCCTCTGTTCCTCGTATCATTTTTTCATCATGATGAACTCATATCTGTATTGCATCAGCCCCAGTTGGAAAGAACTTGACATTGAGTTTGTTCTCCTTTTTCAGTGCTAACAGTTTTAGGTAGCTGCAATCTGATTTCCATCTTACACTACTGAAAGACACCAGAAATCTTCTTTTTTTGAGTGCTTCATTCCATGTGGGATGTAGCACTGTTTGCATCCTCTGTTCCTGAAAGCATGTGTTCTCTGTTTTGTGCAATCACAGGACTTCGATCGTAGCACCACAGTCAACCAAAGTAGAAGATAAGACATTTTATTGGCAATTTGGCATGCAGTTACACCACAACTATCTCGATACTTGTTCCCAGTTTAAAATGAGACTGGGTACCAATGGGACACCTTAATCTCCTTCCTATTCTGAAACCACCTAGCTTTCTAAGAATATAAAGCAGTTCGCTCTTTATTTTCAAATTTTCCACCATCTACCTTAAACGAGATTTTTAAACTTCCACTGCAATGATCTCAAATCACACATCTTTCCTCCAAAGGTACAAGTAGTATTAAGAAGAACATTCTGTTTCCAATCTTCTTTCTCCACAAGTTGGCAGCCAAAGTCGCTTCGACAGATCAACATCAGTGCCACCTCATCACCATCTTATGTGTAAACTCTAAACTTCTTTTGCTCCACCAGGTTCATCACCCTCTCTTCTAATTCTCCTCTCCCTTCTCTGTCTTGTTTGACGAGAGGTACACTTGTCCAAAAATTCCACTTCCGGCTCTTGAACAGTTTGGGTCTGTAGTTTCATTCTGACACATCTCAGTTGTGAGAGAACAGACAGCTTCTCAGTAACCTCCTCACATTTCTGCATCCCCCATTAGGCTCATCAGATCCGGAACACAAAAAGACCTCCATCCGTGAACTTGCTAAAAGAACTGAAGACAACCAAACCTTTTTTCTTCGGCCACTCAGAGAACTTCACCAAGAGTAAAGATCATAGCCATTGACAACTTAAGGAGAATGAACTTATACTAGAAGAAGATCACATTTGAACTTAAATATAAAGGACTACATAATCCCTTCATAAACATGACATAAGTTACAAATTACGAATAATGACAAATAAAATTATTTATTGAAATGCAATTATTCATAATCCATCCCTCTATACCTGTGTATGGTTCATTTGCTGATTGTTGAAACAGTGAAGAGAAACAAAGGAATATATTCCATAGTTTTTACTTCATACCTTATTTTGATCAATTCATTTGTCTCAAGTTTTTCGTGCAAACTACTTATGTGTTGAACAGAGATATAGTGCCCATTTTCAAGAGTCCATGAAACTTTGATCAAAACGCCATTTCCAGGTTATTGGATACTAATGGGTCACAATTAGCACATGGAAATTAAAACCTAATCACCTATCCCACCAGACCATTCTTCATCCCAACATATAACATCAATGTAAGCTCCAACTAGAGTGAAATACTCAGCAGCAACTTAAGGTGAGACAGAACACATGCAGAACAAGGACAGCCATATAATAGTACTAGGGTCCTTACTCATGCCTCGGTGGTAGACTCACAAGAGTTTCAACACAAGGTCATGGGTTTGAGAACCCATTGAGGTGAAATTACACTGGGGGGGGGGGGGGGGGGGGGCAGACAAGCCATAATGCCATTGATACAAGACCGATACAGCCATACGTGCCCAGAATTGATTCTTTTTCTATACAAATTTTCTCTTAGTTTTTCCTGTTATTCTTTTTTTTTTTTTTTTTTCAAAAATACTGGAAGCTAAGAAAATCATTTTAGACTAGATGTAGGCCTATTTTGGGCATAAAAAATAAAAAAGGATTTTAGTGGATTCAATGTATCGAAGCACTGTAATAAGAAAAATTGGAAAAAGGGTAAACCATCACCTCATTTCTGTTTTCATCTTCTCTTTATGATATAATGGACCTTAATCCACGAAATCAAACTTGATTTGAGTTCAATTGGGGCCTGTTTGGTTCACTTTTAGCAGGTCAAGAAAAGAAAAGGATTCATCATGATCACCATCAAACTCAAGAAAAGAAAAGGATTCATCACCATCGCCGTCATCGTTGTCATCATCTAAGGATTCATGATGAAAGTCTGACATCAATTGTTGACCGACAGCTACCCACCTTTGATAGGGGCTTGGGGCCGAAATAAGAGCTTAGAACTCCCATAGGCGCTATGTAATAGACTATTATACAGGTTTATTACAATCAATGTGGCACTTGATTTCTTGAAATCTCCCATTTTCTTCATATTTTTACACTAATGTTTTTGCCTAAAAATTTCGACCGATACAGTCCGATAGGGGCTGATACAGATTCAATACACCCATATTGTATTGGTTTTCAACTGGGCCAATACACCCAATGGTAACATTATTTAGAACCATGCCCGCATGTGGTGCACATGTGAAACCAAGATGTGATGGGGCCATACCCAAAATCACATTGGTCCAATGATCCTACTGCTAATTGAAGGACTCTTATCGAAGAATGGTTGGATACACCATTATATACATATCCAAAACACAAGGAAAAAAAAAAATCCTCATCATCACCGTCAAACACAAGAAAAGAAAAAGATTCATCATAGTCATCTAAGGATTCATGATGAAAGTTGTGGCGAAAGTTTGACGTCGATCGTTGACCAAACGCAACCCTCCTTCATCTGGGCTAGGGACTGGGAATAAGAGCACAAAACTCCCACAAGCACTATGTAATAGACTACTACATAGGTTGATTACAATCAATGAGCCATTTGATTTCTTGAATTTCTCTCTTCTTCCATTTTCTTGAAAATTTAACACTTTTTTCTTTAAAAAAAAAAAAAAATGACCAATACAATTTGATAGCAGCCAATACAGATATAATAAGGCCATATTGTATAAATTTTCAATTGGGCCAATACACCCTCTAGTAATGTTATTTAGAACACGCCCACATATGGTGCACATGTGAAACCAAGACATTTTCTGATGGGCCATACCCAATGATCCCACTACCAATTAAAGGACTCTTGAGAATTACGAACTGGCAATTAGAAATACGTCCAATGAAGTTGAGATAGCCATGATTCAGGAAACCAAATGGGAAGTGGTTCAACAAGTTGGGTCTTGGAAGAGGGGGGAGAGAAGGGATGGAGAATTTCAATAACATTCAATTCGCTCAAGAGAAGTTTGGAGGTTCTCAAATCACAACTAGTATGAGGGGTTTATCAACTTAATTCGATCAGTGGGATCTCATTGATCTTCTGCATAAGGGGGCTAGGTTTGCCTAGTCAAACAAACAAGTTCCCACTTGTGATGTGTTGGTTGATCATTTCCTAATAATGGGAATTGGAGTTCCAAAGGTGGGGGTTGATTTTCCGGGCTTTGTGGGTTTGGTGGAGGAATGGTGGTCCTCTTGATCTCTAGTACTGTGGATTATCGCAAATGTCTGAAATTGAAGATGCTCAAGGAGAAGCTAAAAGTTTGGAATTTGAGTGTTGGGATTGTCTTGATTTTTTTATTATTTTTTTTTTTTTAAGTGTGCTTCCGTCAATGATGTTGAGAATTTAAAGGGAGGTGGAATTAGTGTGTCTATTTGATGATAGGCTTCTCTATAAAGAATCCAATTTTTAGGAGCTAAGTACGATTCTTAGAAGGAAAGAAGCCCATTGTCATCAATTATCAAGGGATACATGGTTGAAAGAAGGTGATAAGAACTCTACCTATTTCCACAGAGTTGCAAGCGCTAGATGGAGAGCAAATTGTATCATTGTAGCAAATACTGGTTCCCAGATGTTGTTCGACAAAGGGGAGATCTGCTCCCTGTTTGTCAACTCCTTCTATTCGAGTTTTTTTAGAGGAGTTTGTGGAGAGGCCAATTTTGAAGGGATTCACTTTGATAATATTTCCCTTCAGGAGGCAACAACCCTAGAAGTGGTATTTTCGGTGGAAGTGATCAAGTCGACTCTCTTTAATACTCTTGGTGGCCACAACCCTGGAGCGGACTCTTTTTTTTCCTTCTTCTTTTTTCTTTTTCTTTTCTTTTTTGAAAGGCAACAAAAATTTTATTCAAGAAAGCACCGAGATGGCGTAAAAGCTACAACCCAAAAAGAAGACTAAAAATCCTTTAAAAGGGTGCAATACAATGTTTCAACCCATCTATACAAGAGGCCCATTCTACAACACTTAACATTGCCCGACTAAGGATTCGTTCCCTGGGGTTGCTTTCATTTCGGAAACACCTCCCATTCCTTAATCGCCCAAAGACCTAGCAACAAGCATAATCTCCAAAAAGCCCTAGATTGCTTATGAAGTCCCACCCCATGCCAAGCCATGAATAGACCTCCCACTGAGCTTGCCATCACCTAAGCTATGTTGAAACTCCTAAGGAAGCCACATCCGTTGTAGATGACAAGTAAAAACTAAATAAAGAATGCAATTTTGACAACCTATCAAGTGCCTTAGTCTGATTGTAAGCTCCATTTGTTTGAATCCTATGTAAAATAGACACACCAATCATGAGCACGCCACGAAAGAACTTGTTTAAGACCTAACGAAATCGCAAAGACCTTGGAATTGAAAATGATTTTCCAACACCCTCTTCCTTGAAGGCAAGACTTCTGAGTGCATACTTCATCAATATCACACATAATGTGCAAATTGGCAGTGAATAAATAAATGATTGACTAACTCAGCATGTGACATACATAAAA
>JAJHSJ010001270.1:0-43736 GCA_021015155.1 Magnolia officinalis
AACATATGTGATAGCAATCAAGTCAGATATAAATCATTGCTGACATTGAAAGCCTTGAAAACCATAACCTAAACGTTTATAGTCCGCACCTTCGCCGGTAAACTCGTAACGAACTCAGTTTATATGCTAAGTCTTCGTCTACGGCACAACGACAACCTATAACATGAAATAGGTTAGCTATTTTATATCTGCTCTATTTGAATCCCTAAAACAGGTTAGAGTTAGGATTACTTACCAAGAACAGGATCGGAATCGGAGGTACGGCGATACAGGAGCAGTGGTTAAGCACGTGGAGTGATGGGATTGAATCCCAGGAACTTTCTTTCACTCCCACTCTCTTCTCCTCACTTTCTTCTTTTCTTTCTCTCTTCTCTCTCCTAGGGTTTGGAATTCGTATGGAATGAGAGAGGGGTGGGTAAAGGCCCTTATATAGGCCCAGAACTGATGGGAATGACCCCAGGGCCATGGTATACTTAGGTTATAACCAAAAGTCATCTGTTTCGGCTCAACGGAGCACATCTGGAAGCCCCTTTTCTGCATGCGATCCAGAGTAAGTCCCCCGACATCGGATCTAGATCAAGTTAAGTTTTTGGTCCAATCGGATTTACAGATCGACCGCGGAGGACCAGTTTCAATTTAACGGTCATCGTCACTCGATCAGGGCCACAAGTACTCTGACCTGTGTAGGAAAATTTTCCTGATCCGAGGGTGTATTTGAGTTAGATTCTGACGGTCTGAAACCTTAGATTTGGCTTGTAAGTGAATGGCCCAAATCACTTAAATCTGGGTTCATTTTCCAAAGGTATTCACGTTTCTCACACACTTCGCTCCGGGCTCAAGTTGTGCGTTTCTGGATACTATTTGGATTGATTTTCGAGATGGTTGTTAAGCCCAGTAAGGCGGTCATAATCGTATAACTTCGAGGTAATTGGACTTTCGACGTGCGTTCTAGGTCCGATACGGAGTTTCAAGCTGCTCCCGAGAGCAACTGGGTTTAGAGATTGATCCTAGGTTTTCAGGTAATATAGCGTTAGCGGTTCTGCTAGTTTTGGGTCTTGTAGTTCGTATGTAAAGCTATTCAAGCTAATCTAGCGATTAATCTAGTTAGCACTTAATTAATTTTCGTCTAATTTCTAAAGAATTTGGTCCTGAGTGATTTATGCCTGAGGTGGTACTCGGGTCTTTGTACGGATTTTTTCGAGACGTACAATGCCTCTAGAAAAATAAAGTCCCTCGATACCGAGGAAGTAATGAATATGTGACCAAAGTCTTTCATAATAAATTCTGAATTTAGTTGAGAAATAAACCATTCCAAAAATAGAGAATTATTACCAACATTGTTATTTTTATTTCATTTTACGCACACACCCTCACACCCACACACACGCCACAATGGGTACTCGAATCCATGACCTTAGTGTTGAAACTCTTGTGAGTCTGCCACTAAGTCATGAATAAAGACCCTCACATTATGCTCACTACCACCATTGCTAACCATTGGTTGATTAAGCAACTTGACTAGAAAATACATTCTTACATGGCTTTCTTGGACTATTTATATGGAGCAACCTTTTGGCATGTCCATACCTCAAATTCTTAACATGTGTGCCATCTAAATCATGCTATTTATGGCCTCAAATTAGGCTCCTCGGTCATGGTTTGATCATTTTAGTTCCTACCTGCTGTCATTTTGCAGTCTCACTGATTCATCTTTATTTGTTTATCACTCTCCTTGAGGAAAAATTCTTTTGTTAATATGTATATCATAATGTGAATGCTTGCAGGTTTTATGACGGCCTATAAGTTTCTGAAAAATCAGTACTAACAACTTGATTATACCCTTTAGCTATGACAGCCTATGACATTTATTCATAGGGAGTGGGGAACAAGCTCTCATGTAGAAGTAGCATGAAGAGTATCCATTTCTTCTTCCAAGGCACAAGCCAACTTGGACTGCCAGGAGCTGTCGTAATACATTTGGGTTCTATGGGGATATCTGCCATTTTATAAATAATAACTAATATGACAACCCATGATAGGACTTGAGGACGTGTTCCATCGCATGATCTTGTAATCATATAATGATTGGAAAAAAGAGATAATGGTAACAGAGGACTGACAATAAAGGAGTCGCGAAGCCATCATCAACCTGGGAAATTGAAGAGAGTGGGTCCTTAGTTGTCAGCTGGATGTACCTAGTCATGGTCTTGAATAACAAGCTCATAATTGTCTATAATCAGCACTATCAAGTAAGGAAGTAGGATTAGTACAAGGAAGAATCAGTTCATCAAAAACAACATATCTAGATATAGGATGAACTTGTCTTGTAGAAAGATTTAGACACCTAGAGCCTTTATGTTGAATACTACATTTAATAAACACGTGCGCGCACACACACACACACGCACAAAAGGACCATTTTAGACTGAATTTGTAATTTGTTATATAATCTTGATGATGTGGAAAGCAATGACAAAAAAAAACCTTGTAGTAAGTAGCCAAGTAGTCTAAAAGAAGAAGATGGAAGGGTTAATCCATTTTGAAGCATGTTGAAGGAATTCTATTAATAACGAACACCACAGTATGAAAGGCGAATAATCCAATACCTTTTAGTAGTTCCTGCTTTGAAATATCGTTGTGAGATCTAATTTCACAATATTACAATGTTTTTGACTTTCATTCTACTAGGCGGTTTGTTTAGGGATTTCTAGACACTTAATTATAGACATTTTCCTAATCACTGAGATCAAGGGAAATTTTTTATTTGCAAATTCATCACCACCATCACATTGAAATTTTTGATCTGTTTGTCAAATCATCATTCAGCTATTTGATGGAATTTCATACATATAAAGGATTAAAAAAAAAAAAAAAAAAAATCAAATTTGCATTTGAAATGATTAGTACAAGAAAAGTGAGTATAATCATTAACGAATGTCATATAAAATTTAAAACTTGATTGGACATAACAGGGACAGGACCTTGTAAATTTAAATGGATTTTAAAGAAAGGTTACACAAAAGTTTTATTTGTTCCACTAAAAAAATCAGAGAGGAAGAGGCAACGGCTTCAGCATTGGTGGAAAATTTCTCTTATCTGGGACCGTGCTAATTAAGGAATCGAAGACTTGCCTTTATCTTCCATGGTACATGGAAATGGTGTGTGTGTATGGGAAATGGTAATATGAGGTCTGACCTCATGGGAACTTCCCATGAGTTCAAGCTGTATGGGCCCGCCATGATGTGTGTTGAACATCTACCCCATCAGCCAGATGCAACATTCCATGGTGGGCCACGGGCTAAAAAAATCAAAGTAGTCCATGACTTCGGTGGGCCACACCAAGTAAAACAGTTGAGAAGGGTTACCCTCCCATTAAAACATGCATAATCATTTATTGGGCCCACCAAGATGTGATTCACAAATCCAGCCCATCTATGTGTGTGTCCCACTTGGATGAGGGGTCAGACCAAATTTCAGCCGCATCCAAAACTAAGGTAGGCCCCACCAAGTGCTTTTATATGTTTTAAGCATCTCTTTGCATAGTTTTAGATGGTATGGCCCACCTGAGTTCCGTATATGGCTGATTTTTGGAATATCCCATAATTTTTAAAGGGGATCCATCAAATGCACGGTGTTGATGTTCGAAACACATCATGGTGGGGCCCACACGGCTCGACCGCATAGAACCTTATATTATATATATATATATATATATATAATATATAGATATATATATATATATATATATAATATATATATATATATATATATATAAACCATATCTCATTGGGCCATATATACAATCAGGAAAGTGTCAATGGGCAGGCATACTCTCCAATATTGTCTATGATGTGACCCACCTTAGTCATGGATTGGCTTGATTTTTAGGATGCTTCTAAATGATGGGGTGGATTTCCATCCCACATGATGATGGGGTGAACAAAACTTGGCCTCATCAGAAGCTCTCATGAGTTCAACCTCGTAGTATCATTTCCCTATATACAATTTTGGTATATCTCGTCGTTGTTTTTCAAATTTGGTCACATGAATAGTGCGGGTGTGTTGGAATTGAATTTGTAGCTCAATTCAAACCGAACGACTATGACCACAAGCATCGAGATAAGCACGATACGTAGTATATGACCGAAATCGAATGAAATCGGTTGCCTATTCAATGACTCGCTCAGTATGTAAACAGGATCAGGAGATATTCAGAGGGTGAGGTTCGTCCTCTGATGATAGGTTACACCTTTGCCTTCCATACGAAAGGACTTTTTAATACATATAAAAGATCAAGAAAGAAATTCTTGCGGTTAGTTGCGTAGAACAGTTGCAAAACATTTTCTTGGATGAATAATTGAATCTAGCGTATGAATGCAGACTTGGATTACAACTAAAATTACTAAATACTTGATTAGCATTGCGGATTACACTATAGAATGTAAATAGCAGGCAAAAAGAAAAGGATTACAGTCAGGGGCGGCTCAACATTTTTGGGGGCCTTAGGCAAGTCATAAAAAGGAGGCTTTTTAGTTTAAAAAATAAAAAAATTAATAAATTTAAAATTAAACTATAAAAATTAATAAACTTTTATATTCAAGTTTATCCAATAAATCAGTTTCGTGAATCCTAGATGGATGAAAAAGAAAACATAAATATCAGCTTATCCAAAATTTCTGCCACCTGTAGAAAAGTTTTTAATGGTGAGCATTCAATATCCACTTTTTTTCTGTGTTGTGGCCCACTTGAGCTTTGGTTCTCTTCATGTTTTTTCTAATATTCTAAAATGAGATAATGGGACGAGGAAACGGATCAACGGAATAGATATAACACATATAATAATGTGGACCCTACAGAGCTCAGGGCTAAGGAATACGCAATCCGTGTCTATTGTGAGAAAAATGAATTTAGAATTGTATAGTACTCTAGCAGTGTTATAGTTAATAAATAGGCATTTCTAAATTATTAATATAGCATATTTTGACTCCATCCAAACTGTCTAAATTAGGTGATCCATTCTAGATAGGCTAAATTACAAAAAATCTATTGATTAAACTATTCTATCTTCCAATTAGTGAGAATTTGTATGTTGAATTCAAATAATTTGTTTAGTGTACAAGAATCAACCAGTTAAGAGATCCATTCATTGTGTGTTTTTGTTTTTGTTTTGTTTTTCATGAACCATCTAAACTAAGACCCACTTTTATATCTGTTTAATTTAATTTAAAAATATTCAAAGGTTGCAATTTCTCAGTGCATATGTATAGATTACCAGACGTTGTTAGAGTATTAAAAGCATGTTCCTATGATATAGGGCCTTCATAGATAGGGGGCCTTAGGCGATTGCCTCAACTGCCTACCCCTTAGAGCCGCCCCTGATTACAGTAAGAAATGTAATTGACTTATAGAAATGTAGAGTAATTACACTAAGAAATGTAAATGACAGGTAATTGAAAAATATATTGGGATTGATTGGGTTAGCATGAGACAAATCTTCCTGTTGAATCCCTTTGATATTTATAACTTTAATTAGACTATCTGGATGCTTTTCACATTCTGACAATTGTTATAACCGTATTACACGTTTCGACACTCTTCTGTCTATAATCATGCCATTTGTCCTCTACATGATAATTCTTCAATCGACCACTTAATGGATGATGTGTTGTTGCTCCATGTGCCCCAGCTATGCTATTATAGAATCATTTTTGTATATCCCCACGTATCTCCAAATGCATCACGACAAATCCATGATTCACTTTGATTGACTTTAGCAGGAATTGGTGACAATGGAGATGAACAGGAGAGTATAAGGTCGCTCTGTCAAATTACATTAACAACTTAGATGAGCCATAGAAAGTCCAAAACTGGGACTCGCACACACCACAACACATGGACGGAACAGTACGTTTTGTGCACCGAGTAATTCAGTAGGCTTTTATCATAGTAAGTAAACTTTGTTGGGCCACCATGCATTTATGTGGTTTATCTTTGCCATCCATCTGTTTTCCATATCATTTTAGGGGTTGAGCCCAAAACTGAAGTTTAACCAAAGCTCAAGTGGGTCCACATATGAAATAGTGGAATAATGATTTCCACCATTGATACCTTCCTAGGTCCCACAGTTATGTTTATTTGTCATCCAACCCGTTGATAAGATCACATATACATGGATAAAGGGTAAACATAAATATCATAATCCAAAACCTCTATGACCCCCAAGAATTCTTCAACCGTAGACATTCAATTCACAATGTTTCCTGTGGTGTGGTCCACTCGAGCTTTGGATATGCTTCGTTTCGAAGCTCAAGCCCTAAGATTATCCGGTAAAGTGGATAGAGGGAGTGGATAAAATACATAAATTACGGTGGCCCCACAGAGTTTACTCAGTATGCATTCCGCTTCCTACGTGGACGCGAATCGTCTATTGACGCTACAAGTAACCACTGGACAGTGCTCTGTAGACTGTAGCTGCCCACCATGATGTATGTTTTCCACACCGTTCATCTATTTTTTTGGATCATTTTAGGGAATGAGCCCAAAAATGAGGCAGATCCAAATCTCAACTGGACTATACCACGGGAAAACAGTAGTGATTGAACACCCACCGTTGAAAACTTCCTAAGGCCCACTGTAATATTTATTTGCCATCCAACCTATTAATCAGGTCACACAGACCTGAAAGACAAGAAAACAAAAAAAAATAATCATATTCATCCAAAACTTGTGTGCGTTCAATCACCACTGTTTCCTGTGGTGTGGTCCACTTTAGATTTAGATTTGGTATAGTATAAATGATTCGCAGATGTAATCAAAGAGAATAGAAACTCCATTTTGATGGAGTTTGAGTTGCTGTTGGAACTTCCTAAATTGAGAACTACCAATGTAAACGTCCTCTGAACATCTCTAAACATTTGCAAGAGATCTCTGGTCCAACAACAAGGCTAAAAGACTCTTTTAATAAGGTCCTATAATCCATGCCTCCAATAGGGAACGTACCATTAACACAGCTTAACAAATCTTGACTCTTAATAAGTGACAACATTTGAGTTTTCCATAATAAAGTGTTGTTTGGTGTCAACTTGATTAATATAAATTTTCCAATATTGATGGTTGAAAGATAAGGGTGGGTACCTGGATATGATAAAGCAAATTGCAAAAGATCATATCAGAGAACGCAAATCTAACAAAAATGCCAGATATTACTGGTGAATGGTTTAAGTGACCTAGAGACAAGAGGGTTGATAGTGTGCAGGGTGTTGGGGGACTCCGTAAGCAATCCCGAATTTGAATCAAACAAGTGAAAGACAAATGCAACAAAGCATGCATAAAAACACACAATTTTAACGGTAAAACCTTTCGTGGGAAAAAATCAGACAGTAAAATTTACTATGATAAACGAATTACAAGAGATTAATGAACCCTCTAGATTCAGAATCCCCCTAGGTAGTTATTCTTATTAGTCAGGAAAGCTAGGCAGCTGGTGACGATGTGCCCTCCGGGGCTTAATGGCAGATTAGATCACTCTTCTCTAAGCCTCAACGGAGGGGAGAGGAAGGTATTCATTCCTATTAGTCATAAGGATAGGAAGGCAGCTAATGAGACCATTCCAACCCTCTCTTAAAGGCTTCCCACAAGGAGAATCACTCCGTTACACTCCCTTTAAAGAGCTGCCAGAGAGAGCCGAGTTATTCCATGTTGTCGTGCCCTACCTTCAAAGATAGCAGGCCCAAGGAAAGGGAGATACAACGATGTAACTAGTCTATTCGCACCCCCACCGCCTCCCTAACCCCACCGGGGGAATCCCTAACAACCACAAAACACAGAAGAATGCCTCTTCTTTGTGTTTTGTGGGATTTTAGATTTCTCGTATTTTTTGTGTTTATTAGTTTGAATGTTTTATTGTTCTGGATTCATATGCAGCTTGCATTGTGCTCATCCTAATCTTGCTACTGGGGATTTGGTTTGAAATCCAACTAGTGCCCTTTCTAATCTGGCTCTGATTGACGAGTGTCCATTTCGAGGAATGGGGTTTCCCAATTGTCCGATCTTTGCTGCGGCACAAGAACAGTTTTCGAATCATTTCTTTTAATGATGGAATCAACTTTAATCCAAAAGTAGTTATACATGGTATATTTGATGGGGGGTTTGAATTTAATTACTAAATCAACTTTAATATCTCTATTAGTGGCGTATGTAATGTTTGACACAATGGTTGTAATAAGCCCACTGAAATATATGCTTTACCCGAAAGTGATGAAATTCCAAGTCTCAAATGGGCCACAAGCACAAGATCATGTTCTCAAGTGACTAACCAACAATTTTTAACCATGATTTACATGTACAATGTTTGGATGGTGTTGATCATCACGGACAATGTTTGGATGGTGTTGATCATCGTATTAAAGTAATTATAGTGATAATCTAATTGTTTTGGGATATCATTAGTGGGTCATGTGCCTAATAGAATATTAGTATATTGACACTCATGTTACAGATGCAACTATGTAAAGGGTTGTAGATGTCATCCAAGCTCTCATAGTGGATTTTTTATTTTATTTTTTTTTGGTTAGCTTGTTAGTACACCACACCCACTAGTAGAGGTGGACATTTCTTACCCGATCCGCCGGATCCGACCCGATCAGACCCGATCCGGCCCGTTCCGAACAGAACCGACGGCCAAGATCAGGCCTGATCGGGTTCGAAATTTCATATCCGTTTTTTTTTCAGGTCAGGTCCAGATAGACCTTTGTCCGAACCAACCCGACCCGGATACCTGAACCGGAGGGACCCGACTCGAACAGAACAGACCCGAACCGAGAGGTTGAGCGGGCAGTATAAAATAAAATTTTTATTTTATTTTAACCCTAACTTTCCCTTTCCCCTCTTTTCTTACCCTACCCGTTTTTACAACGACTCTCCCTTTCCCCTCTTTTCTTACCCTAACGGCCTAACCCAACCCGAATGACGGACGATTGCTGCCCGACGGACGATCACTGCCCGACGGACGATCTTCTTCCTCTCCAGTCTCCTCTTCTTCTTCAACACCCGTTCTGCTGCCTACCCGTCGCCCGACGCCAGTCTCCTCCTTCGTGTTTGAATCAGGTTTTGGTGAGGATTCCGTTTTGAAAGTTTCTTCTTATTCCTCCTCTTCTTATTTTTTTCTTATTCTAATGAATCCCTGACTGTGGAGTGAATCTGATGCATCTGATCTGCCTTATATCCACACCGTTCATCAGTTTTGACAGATATCCACGCCATTCATCTGTTTTGACAGATATCCATGCCATTCATCTGTTTTGACAGCTCCCCTAAAATGAGGCATGTCCAAATCTCGGGTGGACCACACCACAGCAAACAGTGGTGGTTGGTTGAATGGCCACCATTAAAAGTTTCCTGGGGCCACTGAATGTTTACTTGCCATCTGTTGATAAGATCCAAAACATTTGTGGTCCACAGTAGTATTTTAATGGAGATGGTCTGATTTTCAAGCAGACACACACAGAAAGATGCATGCAGAGGGGATGCTATATACATGGGAATTTGTAAACCTTGAGTCCTATAAATGATTACATGGGAGTTCTGACATGAGTCTTGGACTTCTGTTTACCTGAATGTAGTAAACAGAAAATACTATTGCATTGCATCTGTAGTTGAGATTAAAAAGGCTTAGTATCTCAGATTCTCAAGGTAAGATTGATCCTCAAAATCTATTACATTATCTTATTTACATGGATTATTTATTTATTTTTACTATTGATAACTGTGTTGATTTGGGTAGCTTGGCATGTTTGTGTTGTTAGTTCGTTCATCGAAATGGAGTGTATAAATAAAACACTTAAAAAGGAATACAATAACTATTACCATTCAATCAATAAAAAGCCAATATTTATATTGCTAGGATCTTTCAATTTAAGAAGATTTTTTTAATCATGGTCCATCAACATAGTCCCATCACATCATTGTTTTGAATCACTGAAACATCCGGCTTCCATGTACAAGCTAACACATTTGAATATACTGCACAAGCCTTCCACCATAGCCATATAATGCATTTTCTATTACAAGGAGAGACATTCTTGAAAATGTGGATGTACAAACTTTTTTATGATGAGAACTAATTACCTCCAGCCACATTCATCATATAATATATTTTTTTCATGCCTTTTGAGTTTTTGCCTTCACTTCTGCTCTTGAAAATATTGGATACTAAATGTACATTTGAAGAGTCATCACTAATTTTTGAAGGTGGAGAACTAACATAAATGTATAGCCTAAAAATTCCACATGAGCCATGATTTAAAGACTTGGTGACTTGACCCGGCTCCTTTGGTCGTGAGTGGAGTCGGGCTCACCCGGGTAAGGGCTAGAAAGGTCGGATTCACTCGCGACTCGGGTTGTCAGGCCAGACTAGATTCAAACAAATCATGAGTCGACTCAGGCGAGTCAAATCAGACTCGTTAAAGCTAGGTGTCTAGCTAAATTAGCCACCTGAAGAAAGTAAAACCTGTAAGAAAAGCCTTGAAGACTGCCTGGTTTTATTTTTATTTATTTATTTATTTATTATTATTATTTATGTTCACCATGTAAACAGGGTGTTATTTTGAAACTTTCAGCAGACAGAATGTGGAAATATTCTAAATTCCACCTCTATCATTATAAATTATAATAAATTTTATTTTATTTTACAAAGAACTGCTTAATTAATGATTCTTAGGTGTTAATAGTAGGACACGTCTGTCTTGTTACCTCTATGTATTGATGTTCTACTTGACTGAATGGTCATCCATCATGTTGTCATTGTTATGATTCTTTGTAGTCATCATTTTACTTACCTATATCTCCCTACATAATGTGGATGCTTCATTTTGACTCTTTTTTCACATCATGGTTCATTTCTATCTTGTGGTTTATTATTAACATTTGTGCCCTACATGTTACTTCATGGATCATCAACATTTGTGCCCCTTGAACATCTGAACCATTATGGCAGTACCATTTCTCTTCTTTAATGGTTCTGTTTCTACTGTACAGTGGTGTTGTTCCAAAGGTTGAAGGAAAGGGTGCACTTGTCCACCAACTGGATGTCAGACGGTGAACCGTCTGTCTGAAATTCTACACCATCCTCATTGGACCCAAATCCTCTACAACACCTCTTTATGTAGCAGCAAGCAAAACGCTCAAATCTTGTGCCATACCCCATGTTTTACATGTAAAATCCACTTCCTCATTCAGGTTCCATCCCCGATTCCAAGGCCTTGGGAGCAAAAAATCAGCATCATTGACAACATCAACAGGGGACAATGGGATGGGATGCCAACCCACAGGTTTGCGTGTGGGGCTACAACGGTGTGGTATCTTTCATCAAACCCGTTTAACTCATCCGGATTAAATGAAAATACAAAAAATCAGCCTTATCCAAATACAAGGCGCGCCACCGGGTTTTTACCTGATGGACCGAGTAGGTTTACATATAAAAACACGGTCTTAACGGACGCGGATTGCGTCCTACCCCCGCCCGGATGGTTATCCGTCCGGGCAGGGCTCTGTGGAGCACACCGTGATGTAACTGTTTTATCCCGCCGTCCAAACATTTTTTCAGAAAATTTTAATATGTGAGCCAAAAAATGAGGCTGGTCCAAGGCTTGAGTGGACCACACCAAAGGAACCTGCACTGATATGACACCCACCGTTGAAACCTTTCTAAGGACCCATGTGATGTTTTTTTTTACCATAAAACCTATTCATAAGGTCAAGTAGACGTAGATGAAGTGAAAACACAAATATCAGCTTGATCCGAAACTTCTCTGGCTCCCAAGAAGCTTTTAATGGTGGATGTTCAATCCCCACTTTGTGGTCCACTCAAGCCTTGGACCTGCCTCATTTTTTGGTTTATATATTAAAATTTTCTGAAAAAATGGTTGGACGGCAGGATGAAACAGTTACATCACGGTGGGCTCCACAGAGCCCTGCCCGGACGGATTACCGTCCGGGCGGGGGTAGGACGCAATCCGCGTCCGGTCTTAACAGAGTTGTAAAATAGGTGTAATGGACGAATCATGTCTGTCCTCAATCTTGTAAGGCATTTTAGCTGGGTGATAATTTCTAACAGGCTGATTGATGGATATCTAATAGACCCTTTAAATGATAGTAATAAAATAAAAAATAAAAAATGGAACTGCTCGATTCCAATCGACAAATGTCCCTTGTTTGGAGGATTCGTCAATCAATCTGTGATTTAAATTCTTTTCGAAAGATAAGTTTCAATGAAGTGATATTCTGTAATTGATCTGTCTATTTTTCTTCTTATCCTTTTTTGCCAGTCATCTCCGGGGTGTAAAGAATTTCTTGGGAACAGTGTTACATTTTGATGGGGTTTTTCCCCGTCTTCGACCGGTCCTGAGCCCCTCTCGACCGGTCGTGGGAGGCGCTCGACCGGTCGTAGGTTCGAGCCCTGGCACGACTCAAAGTCCAGCGAGTAATTTTGCTGTTTTTTACTGTAGCTAGGACTGGTCGAGGGTGAGTTAGGACTGGTCGAGGGTGGCTACGACCGGTCGTAGGAAATCCAGGACGGTCGTAGGTTACGCAGTTTGTTCCGCGATTTTGCGCGAAACTGCGGATTTGAGTCCTTTCGCAACTGGGATGCGGAAAGGAGTTTCCCAAAACTATAAAAGGGGTTGCCTAGGGTTTTTCTAGGTATCACAAAATAGCAAGAGGGTTTCCTAAAGCTTTACAAGGTATTTGCTAAGGGTTTAGGGCTATCAAAGGTGAGAGAGAGGGAGAAAGAGAGAGAGGAAGTTATAGAAGGGAGGTTCTGCTCGTGGAGGTTCTCTACTTTGCAATCTACATCTCAGCGCTTCTATGTCCTCGTAATCGGTTAGATCTCTCCGTTTTCTCTATTTCTCTTATTGTTTATCCACTCCTGCGTGAGTGAAGAAGGTTGTAAACGTTCTACTTCATAGTGGATTGTTGATCTGGACGAGGTCCCGTGGTTTTTACCTCTTTGAGGGTTTTCCACGTAAAAATCTCTTGTGTGGTGTGTGATTGATGCTTTGATTATTTCATTGCTTTTATTATCCATAATTCTGGTTTGTTTCGGGAGGCTAGATCCTAAGGTTTGTGCAAGGCATCCCAACAAAGTGGTATCAGAGCTAAGTTCATTGAACGGGTAGGATCGGTTTTGAATTATGGAAGGTGGCTCAAGGATGATCAGCCTCAATGGTTCTAACTGGACCATATGGAAGGCTAAGATGGAGGACTTGCTTTATGCAAGGACCTATATTCTCCAATCTCAGGCATATCAGCAAAATCCAAGGATATGACTGATGATGATTGGAAGAAGACTGGACCGAAAGGCGGTGGGGTTTATTAGACAATGGTTGGATGATTCTGTGTTCCACCATGTGTCTACGGAAACCTCAGCCGAAAGCCTATGGCTAAAATTACAAGGGCTGTATGAGAGGAAGACAGCCGGTAATAAGATATTTCTGATAAGGCGACTTGTGAATCTCAAGTTCAAGGATGGTGGTTCTGTGGCCGAGCACATGAATGAGGTCAGCAATATAGTGAACCAACTCACCTCTATGAAGATGGTCCTGGATGATGAATTGCAGGCTTTACTATTGCTTAGTTCATTGCCTGACAGTTGGGAGACATTGGTGGTGTCTCTAAGTAACTCCGCGCCAGACGGAAAGATATCCATGGAACAGGTAACTAGTTGTCTCTTCAATGAGGAGACAAGGAGGAAGTCTCAGGGGTCTACTCAGCAAGAGGCTCTTGTGACACAGGAACGGGGGAGAGGAAAGAACAGGAAGGGCGGGAAGGCCCGAGATAAATCAAGAGGCAAGTCGAGCAAAGAAAAGATGTTGAATGCTGGAATTGTGGCAAGAAGGGCCACTATAAGCATGAATGTCGTAAGAACGACAAGAAAGGAAAAGGGAAGGAAGATGAATCAGATTCCACTGCGGTCGCTTCAGATGGCGACATGGTAGTTATTCTTTCTACAAGTCACGATGTATGTCTCACGGCTACGAGTCAGGGCACCGACTGGGTGATAGACTCGGGAGCTTCTTTTCATGCGACTCCACACAGGGACTCCTTCACAAGCTACAAGTCAGGTGACTATGGGACTGTGAAGATGGGAAATTCTGGCGTATCAAAGATCGTGGGAGTCGGTGATATTTGTGTGAAAACTGATGTGGGCTGCACATTGGTTCTCAGGGATGTGAGGCATATCCCAGACCTTCGCCTCAACTTGATGTCGACGGGAAGGTTGGATGATGATGGCTATGAAAGCCGGTTTGCTGGTGGGCGATGGAAGCTCATCAAGGGTTCATTGATCGTGGCTAGAGGAAAGAAGTGTTGCACCCTGTACAAGGCAAGTGTCAGTATGTGCAAGGGTGGGTTGAACGCAGCGGAAGATTCAGCTATTGACATGTGGCACAGGCGTCTAGGCCACATGAGTGAAAAAGGGCTTCAGGTACTAGCAAAGAAGCAGCTCCTTCCAGACGTGACAGGTATGCCTCTTAAAACCTGTCTTGATTGTTTATCAGGGAAACAGCATAGAGTTTCATTCGTTAAAACTGCTTCTCATGTTAATAAAGTGCATGCATTAGATTTGGTTTATTCTGATGTTTGTGGTCCTATGAGGACAAAAACCTTGGGTGGGCATTGTATTTTGTTACTTTTATAGATGATGCATCTAGGAGGGTTTGGGTTTATGCTTTGAAATCCAAGGACGAGGTCTTTGGTGTGTTTAAATTGTTTCATGCTATGGTCGAGAGAGAGACAGGTAGACCATTGAAGTGCATCCGCACTGACAATGGTGGTGAATACATTGGCGACTTTCATGAGTACTGCAAGTCCCAGGGTATACGGCATGAACAGACGGTTCCCAAGACCCCCCAGCATAATGGTGTAGCTGAGCGAATGAATCGCACCATTGTTGAGAGAATCAGATGCATGTTATCCCATGCGAAGTTGCCCAAGACGTTCTGGGGAGAAGCAATGCGCACGGCGGTGTATTTGATAAACAGGTCTCCATCAGCCCCGTTGAATGGAGAAGTGCCTGAGAAGGTGTGGACTGGACAGGATCCATCGTACAGTCATCTCAGGGTGTTTGGATGCAGGGCATCCGTTCACGTACCAAAGGACGAGAGGTCCAAGCTCGATATGAAGATCAGGCAGTGTGTGTTCTTGGGGTACGGTGATGAAAAATTCGGTTACAAGTTATGGGATCCGACCGAGAAGAAGCTCGTCAGGAGCAGAGATGTGGTTTTCTTTGAAGATCAGTGTATCGAAGACATTGGTAAGCCAGAGAAGAACCAGCCTAGTTCAGGTGAGCTAGAGGACATGGATCCGATTACTCCTCCCGTGGTGCCTGATGACGGGGGAGTACAGCAAGGTGCAGAGGACGAGGGAGTTCCTTCAGAAGATGGACCAGGGGAGCAGCCCCCACTTGATCCACCTGTTGAGCCACAGGTGAGGAGGTCATCTAGGGACAGACAGCCGTCCAAGAGGTACTCGCCACATGAGTACATTATGCTAACCGATGGGGGAGAGCCAGAAGATTATTCTGAGGCCCTAGCCGACGAGCATAAGGAGGAGTGGTTGAAAGCTATGCAAGAGGAGATGGAATCCTTGCATAAGAACCACACCTATGACATGATGTGAAATTGCCTAAGGGCAAGAAAGCTTTGAGCAACAAGTGGGTGTTCAGAAAGAAGGTTGAGCAGAAGAATTCACAGACGAGGTTTAAGGCCAGACTTGTGGTGAAAGGGTTTGGTCAGAGGAAAGGCATAGACTTCGAGGAGATATTCTCACCAGTGGTGAAGATGACATCCATACGGGTGTTGCTTGGGTTGGCGGCTAGCATGGATCTGGAGATAGAGCAGTTAGATGTTAAAACTGCCTTTCTCCATGGTGACCTGGAAGAAGAGATCTACATGCACCAACCAGAGGGGTTCGAAGTCAAGGGCAAGGAGCATATGGTGTGTAGGCTGAGGAAGAGCTTGTATGGGCTGAAACAAGCTCCACGGCAATGGTACAAGAAGTTCGATTCGTTCATGTTACAGCATGGGTATGACAGAACGGAGTCGGACCACTGTGTGTTCACGCGTAAGTTCTCAGACGGTGATTTCTTAGTTCTGCTGTTATATGTTGATGACATGCTCATCATGGGAAAAGACATCAAAAAGATTGACAGGCTGAAACAGGAGTTGGGCAAGTCTTTTGCGATGAAAGACTTGGGCCCGGCTAGACAGATCCTAGGAATGGAGATAACCCGTGACAGAAGTAGCAGGAAGCTTTGGCTGTCACAAGAGCGGTATATTGAGAAAGTCCTAGAGCGGTTCAATATGAATGCAGCGAAGCCGGTCAGTATTCCACTGGATGGTCACTTCAGATTGAGCGACAGGCAGTGTCCCAAGACGAAGACAGAGGTGGAAGAGATGCAGAAGATACCCTACGCGTCAGCTGTAGGAAGTTTGATGTATGCTATGGTGTGTACACGCCCAGACATAGCATATGCGGTTGGTGTTGTCAGCCGGTATCTTGCCAATCCTGGCAAAGAGCATTGGGCAGCGGTAAAGTGGATACTGAGGTATCTAAGAGGCTCATCCAGGTTGAGCCTATGCTATGGTGACGGTAAACCTGTGTTAGAGGGCTACACAGATGCAGATATGGCAGGTGACATAGACTCCAGGAAGTCTACATCGGGGTTCATGTTCACGTTTGCAGGGGGAGCGGTTTCTTGGCAGAGCAAGCTACAGAAGGTCGTAGCATTGTCGACGACAGAGGCCGAATACATCGCAGTCACAGAAGCATGTAAAGAGATGCTTTGGATGAAAAGGTTCCTACAGGAACTTAGCCTAAAGCAGGAGGAGCACGTGGTCTATTGCGATAGTCAAAGTGCTATACACTTGAGCAAGAATCCAAGTCAGCATTCCAAGTCGAAGCACATAGAGATTCGGTATCACTGGATCAGGGATACTTTGGAACAGAAGGTGTTACAGCTTGAGAAAGTCCACACGGACGATAATGGGTCAGACATGATGACCAAGGCTTTGCTCAAGGGCAAGTTTGAGGTTTGTAGAAACCTGGCTGGCTTGAAGAAGGTGGATCCCTCCTGGGTCAAAAAGGGGGAGATTTGATGGGGTTTTTTCCCCGTCTTCGACCGGTCCTGAGCCCCTCGACCGGTCGTGGGAGGCGCTCGACCGGTCGTAGGTTCGAGCCCTGGCACGACTCAAAGTCCAGCGAGTAATTTTGCTATTTTTTTTACTGTAGCTAGGACTGGTCGAGGGTGAGTTAGGACTGGTCGAGGGTGGCTACGACCGGTCGTAGGAAATCCAGGACCGGTCGTAGGTTACGCAGTTTGTTCCGCGATTTTGCGCGAAACTGCGGATTTGAGTCCTTTCGCAACTGGGATGCGGAAGGAGTTTCCCAAAACTATAAAAGGGGTTGCCTAGGGTTTTTCTAGGTATCACAAAATAGCAAGAGGGTTTCCTAAAGCTTTACAAGGTATTTGCTAAGGGTTTAGGGCTATCAAAGGTGAGAGAGAGGGAGAAAGAGAGAGAGGAAGCTTATAGAAGGGAGGTTCTGCTCGTGGAGGTTCTCTACTTTGCAATCTACATCTCAGCGCTTCTATGTCCTCGTAATCGGTTAGATCTCTCCGTTTTCTCTATTCTCTTATTGTTTATCCACTCCTGCGTGAGTGAAGAAGGTTGTAAACGTTCTACTTCATAGTGGATTGTTGATCTGGACGAGGTCCCGTGGTTTTTACCTCTTTGAGGGTTTTCCACGTAAAAATCTCTTGTGTGGTGTGTGATTGATGCTTTGATTTATTTCATTGCTTTTATTATCCATAATTCTGGTTTGTTTCGGGAGGCTAGATCCTAAGGTTTGTGCAAGGCATCCCAACACATTTCTCATTAGAGCAAGTGCAGGTCAGTGCTTGGTTGATCTTACCAAACATTAGATAGATGTACCTATATGTTTTTCTTTCGGTTCCTTTTTTGAATTTCTTTTCACTAACTGTTTCTGTATACCTTTGCAGATTATCCAAGGGGAAGAAGAAGAAAAAGAGAAGAAGAAGAAAAAGAAAATAAGAGCTGCAATGGCCCTCTCTCTTCCTCAGATTCAACAAGAAGAAGCGACGCCATATCAAGGTACAAATCTCTCTCTCTCTCTCTCTCTCTCTCTCTCTCTCTCTCTCTCTCTCTCTCTCTCTCTCTCTCTCTCTCTCTCTCTCTCGGATCGGATCGGATCGGATCCGAACCTGGGCCAATCCGATCCAACTCGGTTTTCCTGACCGAGTCTGACTAGGATCGGTCCAAGGCCACATGGGTTAGGATCGGATTGGGTCAGAGGACCAGGACTCGGTCCCGGTTCTGACCGAGTTCGGGTCAAGCCATGCAGAACTCAGATCTGGTCGAGTTGGGCCCAATCTGATTCGACTTGGTCCGATGCCCAGCTCTACCCACTAGGGATCGATGCCAAGACCTCAGTGTTGAAAAGGTTTCTTTTTCCCAGTCTACCACTTAAGCTATGGATTAGGGTGTTCTCGGAGTGGATTTCAAACTCCTATTTGAGGGGATTTGAATTTGAAACCCCCTGGGTTTGCAACCCCATTTACTTTATGGTGCCAAACAACCAGTTGATTTGAAATCCCCTCGAATCCCCCAAATCCATGGTGCCAAACAACCCCTTACACAATTGGCCCACCTGATGAGTGGGCTGGCCGCTGGGCTGATACTTTTGGTCAGGTCATCTAACGGTGGGCCTCATGCAAACTCATCTCTTTCCTGCATTGGATGAGTCTAGGTCTTTGGTTGGATAATATAGTGGGCCACACTGCGGGTAGGGATGCCACAGAAATATTCAACAAAGGAAGATCCTAACCTTCCAACCCTTCGACATGATGGTCCATAATATATGGTTAAGAGAAGAAATACATCAAATGTATCTCAATTAAAAAATAAAAAATAAAAAATGTCAGAAGATCAGGATCTTTCAGTCAGATCAATGGTTTACATTGACAAAGCACTGAATATGAAACTCATCACTGTACATTTGTTGATTAGTAGGACCAATACACCTGCGAGACACTTTACAGGCTTCAATGAGAAATTGAAGAGAGGATGAAGATTTGCAGTGCACGTGTACAAGATCTGACCCACTCATCAAATGGAGCCCACTAATACATGCTCTGACACAAAAAATCGGGGCCCACTCATCACATGTGACATATGTATGTGACAAATTGAAGATTAAAGACACTGACCTGCAGCCTACACTCAATGCACCCTTGTGTTCCAAAGGATGAGTTGGACAGCTTACCTTTTCGACCATGGCAATTTCCCGGTTGGACCCACCTGATGAGTGGCTCAGATCTTGCACACGTGTTGCGACATTGGCATGGGTGCCACAAATTGCCCCTCTAATCTTTCCTCCACCCGAACAGACAGCTCGCTAGCATAAAGCGAGCCCATTAGGGTTTTCAGCGGACAGCGCTGGTCCACGGGCTTTCGAGCCATGCCCACTTCGAGCTGGGCTTGGTCTGGAATACAAGGCCCGGAGTTAGGCCTGGTTTGGGCCCGTACTGGCTAGGCTAAGGCGGGCCCTACACTAAAGACACGAGCCTCGAGGCTGATCCAAGCTTCATAGCCCGTCCGAGCCCAAAATATTGGATGGGCTTAGGCCCATACGAAAACTAATTAAAACCCTTGATCAAGTGGGCCACACGTTAACGTTTTAGAGGAATGAAACTAACGGTCTACATTCAAGCTGGAGAGGTTGCCCGATGGAGGATGGGAATGACATGTACATATAAAGTTGGGTTGGTGAGGTTGGGTCGGGCCAAAATACCCTAGAGCCCATGTCTAGCAGAAAATTGATCGGTCCCATGCAGGTGAGACCCAATCCCTGGCCATGGGCTAAGTTAGTAGGACCAAACCTGGCCCGAAACCAGATCGGGCTTGTCGAGTCTGACGGGTTGCCCATCCCATTACCACCCTTATGTCAAACTGACTCCAAATGGCAAGTGAGCCTGTTTGTAAGGACTGTCAATGGACTGGGCCAGGCGTTATATTAGGCCCAATTTCTAATTGTTGAGACTGGGCCTGTTTAAAATTTTCATTTTTTAAGCGCAGCCCATCAACCAAGCCGAGGGCTAATGGCCCAATCTGCTCAATATTGGACTGATGCAATCTAATTGGATGGCAAGTAAATGGAATTTTGTTTGTTTGATCTTATCCAAGGTGGGAAGTGGCCCTTGCCACAGGACCCAGCTTGATGTATGTATTCTATATCCGCACCATCCATCCATTTTTCAGTTTATTTTAGGTCATGACCCCAAAAATGAAGCAGATCGATCCAGTTCTTAGGTCAACCATATCACAGGAAACGGTGGTGATTGTCCATTAACAGACCATATCCATGCCATACACCCATTTTTCAGTTTATCCAAGGTGGGAAGTGGCCCTTGCCGCGGGACCCACCTTGATGTATGTATTCTATACCCACGCCATCCATCCAATTTTCAGTTTTATTTTAGGTGATGACTCCAAAAATGAAGTAGATCGATGCAATTCTTAAGTGGATCAAATCACAGGAAACAATGGTGATTGTCCATTAACGGACCATATCCACGCCATCCATCCATTTTTCAGTTTATCCAAGGTGGGAAGTGACCCTTGCCGCAGGACCCACTTTGATGTATGTATTCTATATCCACACCATCTATCCATTTTTCAGTTTATTTTAGCTCATGACCCAATAAATAAAGCAGAGCGATCCATTTCTTAGGTGGACCATATCACAGGAAATAGTGGTGATTGTCCATTAATGGGCCACAAAAGTTTGAATCATGCTTATGTTTGTTTTATGTGACTTTATCAATCGGTGGGATAGCAAATAAACATTATGATGGTTCTTAGGAAGTTTATAGTGATAAGGCCTTCAATCACCACTACTTCTTATGATATCATCCAATTGAGTTTTGGATTTGCTTTATTTTTTGGGTCATGTCTTAAAATGATCTTGGAAAATGGTGGACGGTGTGAATGTAGAATACATACGTTAAAGTAAGCTCATGGCAAGGGCCACAGTCTTCGGAGAGGAAGGGGCGCATCTAACCCTCTCCACACTCACCGCACGTCAAAAAAGGGATGCCGTTGATGTTTATACGCCACCCAAACCGTTTATAAGTTCATTCCTACCAAAAATTTAGCTTATACAAAACTTAGACATGAATGTTTCAACGGTGATAATTCAATCCGCACTGTTTCCTCTCGTGTGGCCCACTTGAGTCTTGGATACAGCTCGATTTTGTTCGCATGCCCTATAATGATCTCCCAAAACGGATGGACGGGATGGATTTCTCACAAACCCCATGGGGCCCCACCTAACCTCCTCTTGAGAAAGGCATTGGAAGCTAAGTGGGGCCACCATGGTGTTTGTGATAAATTCACCCGTTCTCATTTTAGGACATTCAGTAAAAAATGAGCATGACTCAAGACACAAGTGGGCCACACAGGGAAAATGAGAAAGAAATACCTACCATTGAAACCTTCATGAGCTCCACTATAATGTTTATATACCATCCAAAAAGATCATTATCACTAGAATTAACTGAAAACACAAAAATTTAGCTTGATACAATTTTTGTAGCCAGACGATTTAATGATGGTCATTCAATCTCCACTGTTTCCTCTAATATGGCTCATTTGGTAGTCATTCAATCCCCACTGTTTCCTCTAATATCCTTTGATGAACTCACAAAATGGATGTACGGGTGAATTTCCAACAAACCTAATGGTGGGCACCTCGTAACTTCCCAGTCATTAACTTCATGGGAAAGGCTTTCCAGGAAATCCACGTCCTTTTGAAAGAGCACTCGTGCTTCTACGAAAATACTGGGCGGAGCGTATTGTATGTCACGCCGGCACAGAGATATTCTTGTGCATATGGCAAGGGCTCCGTGGGCGTAGATCAGGAAATTAAAAATCAGGAAGATCCAAAGCTCACGTGGGCTATACCACATGAAACAGTGGGGATTGAACGTGCATGGTAGTGATAGAAGCATTTTTTATTTTATTTTTTTATACACGCACACACATGCCGTGGGATTTCACCACTGATGGGTACTCGAACCCTTGACCCGGTGTTGGGAGTCTACCACCCGAGTAAGAGTAAGTGATAGAAGCATTGTATCAAGATGATATTTTGTACTTACAGATAATTTACCTGGGTGGTAATAACCCTATAAACAGTTTAGATGGCATAAAAACATCATGGCCAGCTCTAAAAAGGTTTCAACAGTAGACATTTCCTTTCTCACTTTTTCGTTTGGTGTGTCCCACCTGAGTTATGGATCTTCCTGATTTTATTTTATTTTAATATTTCTGTTCTACTGTAGTCTTTCAGAACAGATAGACAGTGGATTTGTCAGGGAGATATCCGTGGAACCCACACAGACCGAGGCACAGGTATATCTCATTCCCCGGGTCACAAGCAATCCGCTCCCGAAAATATCACAAAAATATCTACAAGGTTTTAACCCTTTTATGTTTTAAATCATCATGACTAACACAATATCGTCCATCAATTTCTCCAAGCGGTTAACTGGATGGTTTGGATCATCCCATCAGTATAATTTTTTCCGGCTGCCTATCGAGAGCATGCTAGACTTAATGGAAGGCATATAGGCGGTGAGGATGCAATAATTCAAAATGCAATTATATTCATGGCAATGTCCCCGTTGGGACCCACCCAACATCTACGGTCGCACTCTTCTAAGGTGGTCCCACAGAAACTTTAATAGGCTTAAAGGGAAGCGGATTGCGTACTCAGTAGTGTACTGAGTAAACTTTGTGGGGTCCACCGTGGATGTATGTGTATTATCCAAGCTGTCCATTTATTTTTCCAGATAGCTAGTTTTATGGCATAAGATCAAAAATGAAGTTTATCCAACTCTGAAATGGACCACATCATAGGAAACAGTTGGGATAATGACATCCACCATTGAAACCTTCCTAGATATTACAGTAATGTCTATTTGTCATCCAACCTGTTCATAAGGTCTCATATAAATATATATATGAAGGGAAAACACAAATATCATCTAAATTTAAAACTTATGTGGATCCTGATAAGGTTTCAATGGTAGGCATTCAATTTCTACTGTTTCATGTGGTGTGGTCCACTTGAGCTTTGGATATAGTTTAATTCACTCAGACCATAAAATGTTCTGATAAAGAGGATGGACAGCCTGGATAAGACGCATCAAGATGAGCCTTACATAGTTTACTCAGTTAGCTATCGGGCTGAGTGAAGGGCCCCGCTGTGGGGCCATCATGATGTATAAAATTTATCATGCCATGATAAAAGACCATTTTAAGTCATGATCCTAAAAAGAAGGTAGATCGAAGGTTCAAGTGGACCACACCACTAAGTGGTGAGGATTGAGCTCCTACCATTGAAAACTTCTAAGGGGTCACATAAGTTTTGGATCAAGCTGATATTTATGTTTTATTTTCATTCAGATCATGTGACCTTTAAAATAGGTTAGATTGGAAATAAACATCTCGGTGTGCCTTGGAAAGTTTTCAATTGTTGAAGTTCACTTCTTATAGTGTGATCCACTTGAGCATTCTATCTGCTTCCTTTTTGGGCTCATGCTAAAAATTATTTATCAAAATAGGTGGATGGCATCAATAAATTATATACATTGGTGTGGGCCCCACAGCCCCCTAAAAAGCTGCTCGTCTCTAGCTTCGTCCTGGAAACGGATTGGCTACTTCCCCCTGCCACCAGCCAATGGCTGATGGTCTTTGCTATGTGGGCCTCACCATGATGTATGTGTTTCATCCATGCTGTCCATATATTTTTTAAGATCATTTATGTTATGAGAACAAAAATGAGTTATGTACCAATCTCAAGTGGACCACATTACAGGAAACAGTGTTGAATGAACGTTGACCATTAAAACTTTTTGGGGACATAAAAGTTTTGAATCAAGATGATCTTTGTTTTTTCCCTGGGTCTGTATGACCTAATCAACATATTAGATGTCAAATAAACAGTGCAATGGGCCTTAAGAGGATTTTAATGGTGGATATCCAATCACTATTGTTTTCCTATGGTGTGGTACACCTGAGATTATATACATCTCATTTTTGGGATCAAGATCTAAAATAATCTTTAAAATTGGATGAACGGAATGGATGAAACACATACATCATGGTGAGGCCCACAGATCACTGACCACTAGCCACGGGGAAGTAGCCAATCCGTTTCCCTTCCTGGTGGGGGGTTGTACCCAATCCGCGCCCCCATCGACTTGGATGTACTAATTCAGAAACCGTAAAATGTAAAACGGATGTGCCCCTCCCCAGACACTTCTTGTTTTTGGCGTTTTTAATCAGAAAAGTATACCTCGATTCTCTCTCTCTTATCCTTTCCCTGCTTTCCGTCCTTCCTTTCACACGTACTTTTTCTGCCCTTACGCTGTTCCACAGGACCACCAATAAGTATTTTTGACCTGTCATTGTTCTTGAATCTTGATCCAAATTTCCCATTCCCCTTTGACAAAAAGAATTCCCTCCAGCTGCCCTCTGGGGTGACAACAAATTGCTTTTAATGCTAATATGAGGATTAAGAACTAAAATCTGTGAGGCCCATCATGATATATGTGTTTGATCCAGGCTGTCCATCAATTTTATCAGCTCATTTCAGGGCATGAGCCCAAAAATAAAAAGAATCCAATGTGCAGAACAAAGGATGGCATTATCCACCTTATTTCCTATGGTGTGGTCCACATGAAGTTATAATCTGCTTCATGTTTTAATATATACCCTAAAAAGAGCTGGTAAGACAAATGGATGGTGTGGATCATACACTTTTGATCACGGTGGTATCTAAAAATTGTTGTTGCTCAGTTTTCACTGGTTTTTCAAAGGAAGATATAAAAAATCTGAGCTTAACTCCTTCAAACAACAGCTATGGAAGGCAGTATTACATATTTACACTCCTTTCGCCCTTCGTTAATGGCACCGTAAGTTACTTAATATAAGCAGCTTATGTACCAAGTAACTTTTTTTTTTTTCTTTTTTTTGTTAGCTTGTCATTACACACCAACTGCCAGTACATGCACTGTTAGCCACCCCCACCCAAGTAACTTACTCTGGTGGTGGTGGTAGACTCTTGGGAGTTTCAACACCTCAATGGTTTGAATACCCATAGGTGGTGAAATCCCACTAAGGCACGATTGTGCGGCGGTGTGTGTTTTTTTTAATATAATTTTTTAAAAAAAAAAAAAAAAAAAAACAACTTATCTTTGTTTTTGCTTATTAAGCAGGTAAATATATTTGGTAAACAACATATTTATCAGTTTTTTTTTTTTTTTCATCCGTCTTTATTCATTCTTTCTTGAACAATTTATATAAAAGTAAAAAAAAAAATTAATTTTAATAACTTTGAATTAAAAAGTCATTATTCATTCTTTCTTGAACAATTTATATAAAAGTAAAAAAAAAATTAATTTTAATAACTTTGAATTAAAAAGTCACTTCTAAGTGATTAACTGTAAGTAGAAGAAGTAATTATTTGGGGGTATCCAAACAGGCCCTAAGTCAAGATTGATCATTAATTGTGATGAAAATATGGTGTGTCCCAAAATGATGATTGTCATGCCTCCATGTCATTTTTTAACACATGGTATGCATGGATGAGAATGAAATCTTCAAGTTTACATTATGAATAGTGAGGATGACGTTTAAGAAATCACTTTGCTTGGTGACATGATCCCTTCTGTTGGTGGTACACATGAATATTGAAAGACAGAAATAAACTAGGGTTCCAGCATGGGACAAGATTTGCTACTACCCCCAACCAGGTCCTACCTAGAGAGGATGGTCCTGTTAGGGGCTATGTGGGGCTCACCATGATGTATATGTTTTATCCATGTCAATCTATTTTGATAAATCATTTTAAGGCATGAGACAAAAAAGGAAACAAATCCAAGGCTCAAGTGGACCACACCACAGGAAGCATTGGGGATTGAACTCCTACCATTGAAATCTTCCTAAGGCACATCGTGATGTTTATTTGCCATCCAACCTGTTCATAAGATTGCATAAACCTATGTAAAGGGAAAACATAAATATCAACTTGATCCAAAACTTCCTAGTGGGTGGCCCCTAAGAAGTTTTCAACCGCAAGCTTTCAATCCCCACTACTCTTCCTGTAGTGTGATGCACTTAAGCCTTCAATAAGCCTCCTTTTTTGGGCTCATGCCCTAAAATGATCTATCAAAATGAATGGATGGCATGAATAAAGCACATGCATCATAATGAGGCCCCATAGAGGCCTTGATAGGACCTTTGGTCTCTAGCCAAGTCTTAGCGAGGGTAGTACACAATTATTGGCATCCTGAATTAAGTGAGGAAGGGCTCATTTATTAGATAATGGTGATACATATATTAATATTAAAAAACAAACATAAGTAACAACTTGGATTAAATAAGCAAAGGCTCATTTATTAATGCGACTCTAATTGAGAAAAGGTCCATTTATTAGACGGTGAAGGTGGTCAAGCTAAAAAAGAATTTTGTTAAAGTCCGATTGATAGTGGAACCCATGAAATGCCATGTGTAATATGCAATCAGAGGTACTAAAACTGCATGAGTTACTCACACATTGATCAAGCCTAAATATTGTATATTTATCCTTTCAATTGCACTAGTTTCCATACATTCAAATGTTAAATTGAGCTAATAAGATATAGTTTTTACAGGTGAGGTGATTTTAAAACCAAAGAAGAATATGCACTCAAAACGTCAAATTAAAACTCAAAGGTGATTAAGAGTGGAGTATTTAAAGATTTGAGAGATCAAGAGATGAAGATCAAGCATATTCGAGTATGTGGACTAAAAGAGATGAAGAGGATGTCAAATGATGCTGAAAACAAGTGAAAAAACTAAGGAAAGGGAGTCCTGAAAATTTTGGACCAGTAAAGTTAAATTCCAAAATTCTAGGACCAAAAATATGGTGTGTCTAATGTCGATGGCTTTGATCCCATCGAGAAATTCATGAATTTTCCAAGTTAATTGATGTACACATTCTTCGATGCAATCGACGCTGCGCGTGGCTGCGTAAATTCAAAGCTAGTTTGTGATTTTTTTAAGGCGATACAAAAGTTTGATCTCCAAAACTATAAATTACATTGTTTTAGACGACCCAAATCATAATTTAAAGTTTGGGGAGAGAGAAAGCTCGGGTGGAATGCCGACAATATTCTTCCACTTCAATTTCTTCACGAGTTCTAGTAGATCTTTAGTTTTCAGATTATTTTTAAGTTAACTATGTTTAGCTCGTATCTTAACTAAAGCTAAGGGGTGAAGCTTTCTAATTTATTTCAATGTTCTAGTTTATGGATCCATACTTTTGGATTTGAATTATGGATAATTAATTGGAATAGATTTGAATTTACTTTAAAGCTTTTGTTTTGTTTCATCTTTGATTCATTGTCAACTCCGGTTACATTGGATGCTTGGAAGTGTAATTATAATGCTTGTTTAGTGAATGAATCAATCTATAAAATTACTTGATCCATCGTAAACTTCGGGCACAATAGATGTTTTAAATTCTCTGCAATTAATGTATGAATGCTTCATGAGAGAATCGTTTAATTGAAATCATACATGGTTGGATGTTTGAGATTAATTTAACTTTTTAATCTTTCAATTACAATGAATTAGAATTACTAGAAGTGGATTCTTGGATCCTTGGTGCTTTTTTAAATTATTTTTACCATTAACATATTCGCTAGATTAAAAACCCAGACAACCTGTTTAGATCTTTAGACTAGTTATAGTTGTATTTTCACACTCCATATGGTTTGACCTTAATCTCATCGAGAATATATTGCTTCGCGACCCTACACTTTGTTAGTAATAGCAATTCACAACGAAGGATAGAAGAAATCGATCAGATCTATCAGGTTCAAGGCTCGACTTGAATAGTCGATTTCTCAAGACAGATTTGCTGCCCTTTTTCTGGAATTTCCAGCAAGTGCAAACGAAGGAAATCTGCAAATTGTCTTCAGGATACAATGAACTCTCAATCCGATTTTCAACACGAAAATTTGCACATTTAAGTGTTGAACAGATCTCTAGTTTTAACACCGATATGCCTTAAGACGTTCAGAAAAAATTCAGCAAGAGATTAAATCGAGAGTAATTGCACAGAAGATGATATAATCGTCAGGATTTTGAGTTAATACTTCTGGATTATATTATCCAGGATTTATATCATTTGAAAGGTTATGGATTTCTTCCTGAAGAGGTGTTAAAGAGCCTCTTCAAGAAATCCATACCCATTCACAGCAAATAATTGCCTTTTCATGAAAGGACATGACTCTTGTCCTATGGCAGTTATTTCTGTACCCATTCAGACAGAAACAGTTATCCAACAGGAAAAACTGTATCCACATAAGCGACACGTGGCATAGGTGCCACATGTACAATCATGTCATAATTACTCTCAAAAAACAAAATTAATAAAACATCAGGGTACCATGGCCCAAAAAAAATTGAACCGAGTGCCAAAAAGACTAAGGCTTTCTTAGCTCCTTGCGACGATGCGAACGTGCGAAGTGCTAAGTGCGCCTAATAAAGCGCCAAAAAGCGCCCAAGCAGCCCTACAGCCCACGCCGCGCGCGCGTGCGCGGACGGTGCTTCGCACCGTCCTCGAGGAGATTCGAACCCTGGTTGCATAAGCAAAAACCCCTTCTCTTACCGACTGACTATACACACTATTTATGGAAAGTTTAAATAATTAATATATTTATTTACTTTCTACAAATAATTTTTATTTTTGAAATTTATTTTTATTCTAAAAAACACCAACAATCCCCCACAATTTCAAAAATAAAATCAGATTCGGAACGAATGGCATATCAGTATAAATAGGTGCATAAGTAAAGGTATCTTTTGGATTTGAACCTTTACTTTAGTGTATACGTATCAAAGTTATGCCAGGTACTTAGTGACCCATTAGTCTTGAACTAAGGACCTTATATGACTCACCGGACACATAACACACATCTATTCATATATAACTGGAGATCTTTAAGTTCGCACATTTCTGGCCTTGTGCGTATCCTTATTTCATGAGTATTGTAGAGACGATCCCAATCTCTTCAAAAGCGGCCTCACTTCTCTACTCATATAGGTAGATCTATCAAAGATGATTCTGCTTCATCTCAACAAAATCTGCTTATAGATCTATTAAGAGTTAGTACTCAGCCTCTTATGAAATGCAGAAACCAAACACTAGACTTTTTAGGAATGAGACTCATTTTATTTTTCTAGTGTATATTTCAGTCACATACTTGACTTGTTTGTCCCTTTGAACCTAGCCTTTATTTCAAAACATAGGTAGGGTTGCCATCAAGAGTGAAAGTTACATCTTTATGGATCTTAGTCTCATTCCTTTAGTGGTTCTTCTTATTTGATCTCTTGATAAACCTTTTGTCAAGGGATCTGCTAAGTTCAGGATGGATTTAACATATTCCACTGTGATTACTCCATCTCTTAACAATCCTTTAACAAAGTTATGCCTTAGACCTACATTTCTAGACTTACCATTATAAGTCTTACTCATAGCACGACAAAGAGTAGCCTGACTATCACAAAAGATAGATATGGCAGGAGTAGGTTTTGGCCAATACGGGATTTCCAACAATAAGTATCTTAGCCATTCACCTTCTTTACAAGCAGCACCAAGTGCAATAAACTCACTTTCCATTGTAGAGTGAGATATGCACGTTTGTTTCTTAGATGCCCATGATATTGCTCCTCCCCCAAGAGTGAATATCCAGCCACTTGTAGATTTAGATTCTATGCTATCTGCATTCCAGCTTGCATCGCTGTACCCTTCAAGTACAGCGGGATATGATTTATAATGCAGTCCATAGTCTATGGTTCCTCTTAGATACTTTAAAACTCTGGAAATTGCATTCCAGTGTACTTGTCCTGGATTACTGGTATACCTGCTTAGCATTCCTACTGTGAATGCTATATCGGGTCTAGTGCAATTCATTGCATACATTAAACTCCCAATAACACTCGCATATTCTTGTTGTGCTTTACATCTACCAGTATTTTTAACCAATTTAATACTTGGATCAAATGGAGTTGAAACCGGTTTACTATCATAATGATTAAACTTCTTTAACACTTTCTCTAGGTAATGAGATTGTGTTAAGGCCATTCCATCATTAAGATTATAAATCTTAATACCTAATATTACATCGGCTTTGCCCATATCCTTCATGTCGAAGTTGGTACTTAGAAACTTTTTAGTTTCTTTCACACTGTCCTCATTTGGTCCAAATATTAGCATATCATCTACGTATAGGCAGATAATGATTTGACCTTTAATATATATGCACTTATCTGCTTGGTTTACTCTAAAACCATTAGATTGTACTACTTGATCAAACTTCTCATGCCATTGTTTAGGAGCTTGCTTGAGCCCATAGAGAGATTTGACCAGTTTACACACTTTCTTCTCTTGCCCGGGTTGAACAAACCCTTCAGGTTGTTCCATATAGACTTCCTCATCTAGATCACCATTTAAGAATGCCGTTTTAACATCCATTTGATGAATTACTAGGTGGTGAATTGCTGCAAGAGCAATTAAAGTCCTGATGGTAGATATTCGAGCAACAGGAGCATATGTATCGAAAAAATCGATTCCTTCCTTTTGTCTAAATCCTTTGGCTACCAATCGAGCTTTAAACTTATTTATAGTTCCATCAGGATTGAACTTTCTTTTAAAAATCCACTTACATCCAATAGGCTTAGAACCTGGTGGAAGATCGGCCAAACACCAAGTGTTATTTGAGACTATGGAATCCATTTCATCGTTTATGGCTTCCCTCCAAAACTGTGCATCAGGAGATGAGAGAGCTTCACTAAGTGTTGATGGATCACTTTCAATACTTAGTGGTAGAGTAATCTCCTTTTTTATTCCATTTATATCCCCTTCTACAAGGAACATATAGAAATCTGGGCCAAAAGATGTTTCTTTTCTTGCCCTTTTCGATCTCCTTGGTTCATTTGCTTCTAGATGAGTGTTAGATTTATCATGAAAGTTGTTAGGCTCTTCGTTCATTGGTTCTATTATATTTTCATCAACTTGCCTTTTTGTATGATGATTCATATAGTCTTTGTATACTGTATTTTCAAAAATATAGCATCCCTAGACTCTATAATCATGTTTTTGTCAGCAAAAGAAGTTTGTTCTAGAACCAGGAATCTATATACAGGACTATTAATCCCATAACCTACAAAGGCACACTTGATTCCTCTAGGACCTAACTTTACTCTCTTAGAATCAATAATCCTGACTTCTGCTATACTTCCCCACACTTTGAAGTAATGAAGATAAGGTTTCTTCTTTTTCCATAATTCATATGGGGAGATATCCATTTTTTGTGTGGGATAGCATTCAGAATACGGTTTGCAGTTAATAATGCTTCCCCCCACAAATTCAGTGGTAATCCAGAATTTAATATCATACAGTTGATCATCTCAACTAATGTCCTATTTTTGCGTTCCGCTAGGCCATTTTGCTGAGGTGTGTAAGGTGCCGTAAATTCATGGATTATACCATATGATTCACAGAAGTCGTTGAATTCATTAGAAGAGTACTCACCCCCTCTATCACTTCTGAGTGCTTTAATCTTTACGTTCAACTGATTTTCCACTTCGGCCTTATAAAGTTTGAACTTTTCAAAGGCTTCATCTTTAGATTTTATCAAGTATACATAGGAAAATCTAGTGAAGTCATCGATAAATGTGATAAAATACCTTTTTCCTCCACGAGTTAAGGTATTATTTAAATCACAGATATCGGAATGAATTAATTCCAAGGGTTGTGATTTTCTCGTGCCAGTCCCAAATGGTTTTCTGGTTATTTTAGAATGGGCACACACATCACATTTCCCTTCTTGTTGAATTTCGTGATTTGGTATAAGGCCTAAGATCATCATTCTTTTCATTGAATGATAATTAACATGACCTAGTCTAGCATGCCATAAAGATACAGAATCCACTATATAAACGGAAACATCATTATTATTATTAATATTTAGTTTAATCATACCATTACATGAATATCCTTTGCCTACAAACATACCATTCTTGGTGATAACCAACTTATCAGACTCAATCACTATTTTGAATCCTCTCTTATTGAGAAGATCGCCTGACACTAGATTTTTAGACATGTCAGGTACATGCAAGACATTTGTTAGTGTCAGTCTTTTGCCTGATGTAAACTGAAGCTCGACTGTTCCTTTTCCAACAACGTTCGCACGAACGTTATTACCCATCTTCACTTCTTGTCCAGTTGCAATACCTTCATAGGTCTTGAAGATGTTTCGGTCCTTCGATATGTGAATGGTTGCACCAGTATCTAGCCACCATCCACCATCGGATATTACTGTGTTAGCTTCAGTAACCATTGCTACAAGTTGGTCTTCTGTCATGTTAGCCTGAGCTTTCAGTTGCTTCTTCCTGTGTCGACATTCCTTTATGTAGTGTCCTGGCTTATTGCAGAAGTGACACTTGCCCTTTTTCTTTCCTTTTTTCTTAAACTCCGTATCTTTCTTTGGGGGAATAGATTTGGAGTTCTGGATTTTTGGCTTGTCATCTTCTACTATATTTGCTTTGGAATGATTTTCCGAAGCACTTTCTTTCTTGTCTCGGTTTCTGGACTCTTCTTCTATACGAAGATGTCGTTGAAGCGTTTCAAGAGTGTACTTCCTTTCATCATGTTTCAATTTCTTTTTATAATCAAACCATGATGAGGGTAATTTTGCAATTACAACACCGACTAGGAATTCTTCAGGAAGATCTACCCCACCAATCTTCAATTCATCAACCAAGTTTTGTAGTTCGGTTACTTGGGAAAGAATTGGCTGATCATTTTTAAACTTGAAGTGGACATAATTGTCGATCAGAAATTTCTGAGTACTGATCTCTTCAGTTTTATATTTTTGATCCAATTTTGTCCACAAATCTTTAGCAGAGGATATTTTACGGTATGAGTTGTAGATGGAATTAGAGAGGGCGTTTAAGATATGACCTTTGCATAGAAAATCGTCCTCCTTCCTTTTCTTCCGTTCTGCCTTCACTTGTTCTGAGTCATCGTCTTTTGGCTCGGTCAGAGAAGGCAGATCATCATCTAGGATGTAAGATAACTTCAGAGTTGTCAGAAAGAAAAGCATCTTCTGCTGCCATCTTGAGAAGAATTGACCGTCGAAACGATCCAGTCGTACAAAGTCTTGGTTCATGACTTGAATGGAATGAATTGCCTCCATTGTGAAAAGATAAAAATCTGTCTTGAATGTTAGTAATAGCAATTCACAACGAAGGATAGAAGAAATCGATCAGATCTATCAGGTTCAAGGCTCGACTTGAATAGTCGATTTCTCAAGACAGATTTGCTGCCCTTTTTCTGGAATTTCCAGCAAGTGCAAACGAAGGAAATCTGCAAATTGTCTTCAGGATACAATGAACTCTCAATCCGATTTTCAACACGAAAATTTGCACATTTAAGTGTTGAACAGATCTCTAGTTTTAACACCGATATGCCTTAAGACGTTCAGAAAAAATTCAGCAAGAGATTAAATCGAGAGTAATTGCACAGAAGATGATATAATCGTCAGGATTTTGAGTTAATACTTCTGGATTATATTATCCAGGATTTATATCATTTGAAAGGTTATGGATTTCTTCCTGAAGAGGTGTTAAAGAGCCTCTTCAAGAAATCCATACCCATTCACAGCAAATAATTGCCTTTTCATGAAAGGACATGACTCTTGTCCTATGGCAGTTATTTCTGTACCCATTCAGACAGAAACAGTTATCCAACAGGAAAAACTGTATCCACATAAGCGACACGTGGCATAGGTGCCACATGTACAATCATGTCATAATTACTCTCAAAAACAAAATTAATAAAACATCAGGGTACCATGGCCCAAAAAAATTGAACCGAGTGCCAAAAAGACTAAGGCTTTCTTAGCTCCTTGCGACGATGCGAACGTGCGAAGTGCTAAGTGCGCCTAATAAAGCGCCAAAAAGCGCCCAAGCAGCCCTACAGCCCACGCCGCGCGCGCGTGCGCGGACGGTGCTTCGCACCGTCCTCGAGGAGATTCGAACCCTGGTTGCATAAGCAAAAACCCCTTCTCTTACCGACTGACTATACACACTATTTATGGAAAGTTTAAATAATTAATATATTTATTTACTTTCTACAAATAATTTTTATTTTTGAAATTTATTTTTATTCTAAAAAACAACCACACACACTTGAGGTTGTGCAATCCCTAAGTTGTATTAAGTTTTTGGCACCGTTGCCAGGGAGTAGCACGAACATATTAGGTTTTCAGTTTTTAGTTTAATTATTGTTTTTCAATTAGGGTTTAGTTAGGTCTCTTTTCTAAATTGGTTGAACTAATAGGAATTTGATTTAGGGTTTTCTAATTTCATATTTTTCTATTATTAGGATTTCTAATTTCATAATTTAGTCTTGGGTTTGATTTTAGAATTTCTATATATTTTAGGGCTTTTCCTTATTATTATTATTATTATTTTATTCTAGATCACTAACATTGTTTTCCTTATTGTTATTATTTCATATTCTAGTTTTCAGTTTTTAGGTTTAATTGCTATTTTTTTTTATTAGGGTTTAGTTAGGTCTTTTTTATTTTTTTGAATTGTTGAACTTACCTTGGGATTTGATTTAGGGTTTTCTAATTTCATAATTTTCTGTTATTAGGATTTCTAATTTCATAATTTAGTCTTGGCGTTTGATTTTAGAATTTCTATTTTAGGACTTTTCCTTATTATTTTTTTAAAACTCTAAATCACTAATATTATTTTATGTTTTATAGGATTTCCTTAATTCTAGTTTCTCCCATCTAGTAACATCTTTTGCTCACATCTTTTAATTCCCTTCTAGTTCATTAATTTTTTGTAGGATTTTGTCTTTTAGGTATAGGTTTAGAATTAAATTTTTGTCATGTTTATACCTAAGTGGACACGAGATTACTCTAACCAATTTAAAGGAAACGGGATATTAGTTGAAGGGACCTATGTCAATGTAACCCTTCTTTAAAACACTTTGGTATTGCTCCTGAATTTGAATACAAATAATTAATCAGAGCACATGGACCCATCTCATTATCTTTGTTAGATCATTATGTTAGAAAATGATATATGTCTCATAAATTAATTGGAACTATGATTTAGAACTTGCTAGTTTATGAAGAAAACAAGGCATATGATGTTCCATATGTTAGGACGGTGCGTGATTATTATGTGGGAGATTACGCTTATTAACAACTATTGAGTGCACCTACATATAATACATATGATCTTGATTGGATGAACCATAAGAATTTTAGTTGGAGAGATGGACCAATCATGAATGCAAACAACTATCCCCAAGGGCCCTCTACTTATGTGGCCCCACTGACAAGTATCTGTGGGGATACATTACAAGCGTTTATGAAATGACAAATGACAATTGTAAATTAATCAAAACATCTCATAGGCCATGCAAGAGCTAACAACATCAGTTTTGAGAAAATTAAGTCATGTCTCATTATGGAGGAATAGACTTTTCTAACCCAACCTCAGCCTAACCCAGAAGCACAATGTGAGGTGAGTGATCTCAATTATTCCAACACACTTGTTGGGTATATTGAATATGCCACTACCCTTATAAGTGGTGAGGCTGATAATGAGATTAGTCATGTTCAACATGATGATGAGTTGAAGTGTGTTTATAAGTCTATGGTCCAGTTTCCCCAAAAGTTGATCTCATCTAAGGCACAAGTTAATGATCAAGATATACAGAAAATTTTCTAATAAGATGATGTTGATACAATCCACCAACATGACCTACTTGATTCTATTGTGGAGAATGAGTCTCTTTTAACTGAATGTTCTGACTCAGTTGTAGCGCGCTAGCATGTGCATGGGAGCCAGCTGAAAACACGTTTGTATATAGACGCTTTTCATCCATGCTTCAAAACTACTAAGCGAGCTAACGAGCACGACTTCAAAGCCAACTAAAAAATGTATGCGCACGCAACAGCTTTGAAGCCCACCTTTTGGAAAGAGCTAATAAATCAAGTTCTCATTTAAATGAATGGAAATGGGATATACATGCATGGAATATAATAAAATAGAGCCACTTTGAGGTTTCTTATGCTCCAGAAGTTTGCTTGGCACACTTTGAGGATTCTAACGATGACATGATTAAGGAAATAGTGAATGTCTTACAAGACTACCTCGGTAGTTGATACTGATCGTAGGAAAATCTGTTTTGAAGTGCTTCCTTCTACCGATCCTTACTGTTTACCATTAAAGGTAGAGGAGCTGGGATTTGACCCAAAGATTAAAACTTCAGATTTCAATGAGATTACACTGGCTGAAGAAATTTTTTCTGATAGACAATTAATTATAGTCTCTGATTCACCATGGTACATTGACACTGAAAATTTTTCTGCCTTTAAAATAATGATCTAAGTTATTTTGCTGAGGTTCATACATTTCTTTGTACATTCATGCTCCATGATATTCAAGCCTATTGCAAAATGACCATTTGGATGATTTTGTTGAAAAGTCTATTAAAAAATTTATTGAGATACTAGCCAGAGGAGGAAAATGTCTAATAGAATGAGTAATTTTTCCTTTATTTTCCTACATTATGAGCTTAATTGCTTTCTTAGGACTACTTTGTTTTAGTAGTTTAGGAGTTTCGTATTCTTACACCAATTTAGAGAATTCAAAAACTCATGCATATTCGCCGTTTTCGATACTCTCTACCCTCTACGTAGTTACAATTGAATTACTCTCATGTTGCTTTTATTGCATATATTTCATACATCAAGGACAATATGGAATTTAGGTTGAGGGTGTGGTTTCCTTTAGAAAATCTTCAATTTTTTTATGAATTCTGCTGAATTATGAACTTTGGCCTGATTTTTTTAATTTTTTTTTAAAAAATTGGAAGTTGAATTCTATAATCTCATGTGTTTTTTTAAGATACTTTGAGAGTTAGAATGATAAGATACTTGCTGTTGAAAAAATTTTAAGCCCGGATTCCAGTTATTTAATAGATTTCAAGATTGAGTTCAATTTATTATTTCTTAATTAAAAAGTTTGAATTTAATTAAGTCATAAATTCATATGTCACATCTAGCTTACACATTAGAGTTTCAATTGGATGATGATTATTGAGAATGTTAGGAACCAAGCTTGGAGAATTTTTCCATCATGTTTAAGTGAAAAAAAAAAAGAGAGAGAAAAAAAGTGTGTGTGTGTGTGTGTGTGTGTGTGTGTGTGTGTGTGTGTGTGTGTATGTGTGTGTGTGTGTATCAGGTAATCACAATAGTGTGAAAGTTGACAATGGAAAAAATCAAATGTTGGGGGAAGAGTACATAACGTGATGAACTGTAAGGCAAAGTTTCTTATTAAGGTTTCGGTTGATCTAACAATTCCTTCGTTTATCACTGTTAAATTGAAAGTAGAAAACTGAACCTTTAGTTGTGTTAAGTCTAGCAATGGAACTTAATGTTTTGAATGTTTCAACTAAAGAACTAATGAATTAACTCTCAAATCAGTTGTTTAATAAGTGCTAGATGTAGGAATATTAAAAGCTTTCAAAGTTATTATGCCTTGGAATTCTATTATTCAAAATGACTTGAGGATTACAGGAATTTACAGAATAAATTCTTTTGGAAGAATTTTGATCTTTGATTGGATTTGAAAATCTTTCACATGTTTTGCTCGGAACTAGCAAAATGTTGGTTATGGGATGTGATCAAGCCTAAAATTACATATTTATCCTCTCAATTGTACTAGTTTTCATACATTCAAGTGTTAAATTAAGCTAATAAGATATGTTTTTTAAATGCAATGTGATTTTGGAACCAAAGAAGAATATGTACTAAAACGTCAAATAAAAACCCAAATGTGATCAAGAGTGGAGCATTTGAAGATTTGAGAGCTCAATGATGAAATCAATCATATTCGAGCATGTGGACCAAAGGAGTGAAGAGGAAGTCGAACGATGCTTAAAAATAAGTGAAGAAACTAAGAAAAATAAATCCTAAAAATTTAAGGTCATGAAAATCAAATCCGAAATTTATAGCGCTAGAAGGACAAAATCCTGAAAACTGCAAAAAGGATCATTCGATCCCATTGAAGACAGTTTCGATGCCATAGAAGATGGCTTTAATACCATCGAGAAATTCATAAAATTTTCAAGTTAGTTGATGTACACATTCTTCGATGCATGCGTGCGGTCATGTAAATTCAAAGTCAGTTTGCAATTTTCTTAAGGCGGTAAGAAAGTTTGATCTCCAAAACTATAAATTAGGTTGTTTAGACATCCCAAATCATCTTCTAAAGTTTAAGGAGAGAAATTTCGAGTGGAACGCTGACAACATCCTTCTACTTCGATTTCTTCACGGGTTATAGTAGATCTTTCGTTTTTAGTTTGTTTTTGAGTTAGCTATATTAGCTAATCTCTTAGCTAAGGCTAAGGGTGAAGGTTTATAATTTATTTCAATGTTCTAGTTTTTAGATTCATATTTTTAGATTCAAATGATAAATAGTTAATTGAAATATATTTGAATTTTCTTTAAAGCTTTTGTATTGTTTCATCTTTGATTCATTATCAACTTCGGTTACATTTGATACTTGGAAGTACAATTACAATGCTTGTTTAGAGAAGGAATCAATCTATAAAATTCCTTGATCTATCATATACTTCAGGCATAATAGATGCTTTGAATTCTATGCGATTGATGTTCTACTGCTTCATAAGAAAATCATTCAATTGAAATCATACTTGCTTTGATGTTTGAGATTAATTTAACTGTTTGATATTTCGATTAGAAAGAATTGAAATTCGATTCTAGTTAAGTTATAAAAGATTAATCGATGAATTATACATTGCGATTACTTGAAGTGGATCCCTAATCCTTAGTGCTTTATTTTTATTGTATTTACCCTTAGCCTATTCACTGGATTAAAAACCCAGACAACCTGTTTAGACCTTTAGACCAGTTCTAGTTGTGTTTTCACACTCCCTGTGGTTCGACTTCGGTCTCACCGAGAATATATTACTGCGTAGCCCTGCACTAGAGGTTGTGCAATCCCTGGGTTATATCACCCCTCATTCATTTATTTTTTTATAATTGTATTGAGTATTTGATAAACACGTAATTTAAACATATTAGCAAAATACATCCATACATGAATCACCTTTGATTAAAATCTCATGTAACCATTGATATGGATCGATGAAGAATTGTATGAGTCATGCGGCTGAGTCTGTAATAAAAAAGAAAATCTCATTCTTTCTCCCATGAAAATCTCTCGGGTGATGGTGGGCTTACTCTGTAATGCATGCAGGATGTACATTTTCATTGGTCCATATCAAGATTCATGACTAACTATTGGTTAAAGCCAATTCACGCTAGATCATCATTGTCACGCTTTAAAATTTGAAACACAAGTACGGTGACCATGATCCTGAGTTTTAGGGTGTGAACTAATTTTTCAAGTATTCATTCATTGCATCCGCATATGATTCATCATACATCTAAATCGAATCATAATTAAATAATCTAAATCATAATATTTAAAATTTAAACTTTAAAATATACTTCATGAATTAAAAATCCAACTCTTCTACTACTGATTTTTTTTTTTTATAATTTCTAATATAAGTTCATTACAACTTTTCAAATAAATAAAAATAACTAAAACTAAAAATAATAGAAATATTCATCCAAGTATTTGTCTTTTACTACTTCTTTCTCATCCTGTAAATCTGTAAGAGTAATTAACTTGGGTAAGCTAGAAGTCCAGTGAAATTATTTCCACCATAGTTAAATTTCAAAAGATGTACCTATAGACGTCGATCCCGGGTAGGGGAATTGACAATGCTTTCCACGAGTTGCCTCTCTCAAGGGCTTTTTTTGGATTAAGAGGGTGTTATGTTTGACCAAGTCGTCATTAACCAATAACTTCGAATCTATAGTTGATTAAACCATATAGAAACGCTTAGGATTAAGGATCCGAAGATCCTAATCTTAAGATGATCTTGAGTTTATATTCCAGTGATTCTGAGTAAGGGACCGCGGTTACAGAGAGGAAAGGTGTTAGGCACCCACTTTACTCGTACAGATGTACGGTCTTTACTTCATAAGATCTTACTAATTTTTTAGGAATATGATTAATTCTCACACACAAAAGATTGAGATGTAATGTAATGATAATGATGGCTAATCTATTCGATTTTTTTATGGACAGGATCCGATTTTATCGGCAAACCACAGAGCATATGTTCAAATCGACCGAGTGCATGGTGGAAAGTATATACAAATGTGATGTGTGAGATGCTCAATGTTTTGTTGATGCTTATGACAAAACAACGGAAAACTGGTTGGGTTTCTGATGGGTAGGCTCTGATTATATCAACAAGCCACAAAGCACATGTCTGCCAATTAGATACGAGAAAACAATAAAATGCAATGCAATGATGATGTATTTGGGTAGCAGGGGGTTGAAATGGGAATGATTGTTGTACAATGCTAATGCTCTGACTTGGACGCAGTTGATTGAAACTTGAATGATTGGATGGATGGTAATGTCACTAAGGCATGATCGAGTTGCTTGAATTATGAGTTAGGTGGCTTAGAAGACTTAAGTTATGGTTAGACTAGACCAGGGTTGGACTCTCCTTCTCTCTCACTCTCTCTCTCACTCTCCTCGTGGAGGGTTGTGATGACTAGATCGCTAAATCTCTAGGGGATGAGGAGGCTTTGAAATGAGAGTGGATGCTTGAAATAAGAAGGGGTGGGGGCTGTGGATGCTTGAAATAAGAATGGGAGAGAGCTATTTATAGCCCCCAAACCCGATTTTCTTGTAATTTGTACAAAGTCCAGGGTAAAAGGTAGTTGAAGGGCTAGGATTGGAGATTGACACATGGCATCATCTCTTGGATTGGATGAGGTGGTAAAATAGTAAATTTGAGTAAGGAGATGGGCATTGTAGTAAATACACATTAGTCGCACACTTAAAGTCTAGAAAAGAGGGGCTCTACATGCTTAAGAGATGTCAGCCCGTAGAGGAGTGCCACGTGGTCGGTAGCAAACAGGTTGCTGCTTGTCCACACTTTGAACTCCCCTTTTGGCAAGCCACCTCCCTCACTTGCGTGAAGGCTCTACTGTGAAGGGTGTTGCATTGGGCTTGATTTTGTGCTTTGATTTGGGCTTCATTTTGGGCTTAATTAGGTGAGTTGACTAGGTTTTTTTGGACTAGGTAGGTTGACCGGATGGGTTAACTCAATGACTTAGCTCTGTGAATTAACTCGTCGAGTTGACTCAAAGCTTTAAGGTTTTAGGGTCCTAGGGTTTAGGATTAGATCGACTAGATTGACTTGGTTGAGGCCTCTAAGGTTAGGGTTCTAGTCGACCATCCATTGATTCAAACTCAATTAGCTTACCGGCCTGGGTGGTGTCTGTAGTACCATACAGAATGGTTAAATAACATATAGGACCGAATTAGGATATCAACAAAATAATGTTCTGAATAAAATTCATACGAAGATGTCATGAATGAATCATGATGTCATAGTGTAATAGTTGTTGTAATGTATGCAAATGTATATTCCATTATAATTAAATTCAATTAATGAATTTTTCACGAGCTTGCATGGCTCTAAACATTAAGAACCTTTTGCAAATCAACCATGTTTACCTAACTGATACAACAAGACGTGTACTTAAATTCACATTTAAATAATCTCGCACAGCTCTAGATGTTAGGAACCTTTTGCAAATCATCATTCTCACCTAACCAATCCAGCGAGACGTATACTTAAATTCACATGACCAAAATCTAATACAGCTCTGACATTAGAACTTTTTGAAAATCAACCATGCTCACCTAACCAATTCGAAAAGGCGATAAATCAACCATGCATGCTAATGAGTATATCAACTATACTCACTAATCCAACCAAGCAAATCAATCATGCTCAACAATCCAACGGAGCAACAAAATCTCACATGGCTTTAACATTAGGAACCTTTGCAAATCAACCATGCTCACCTAATTGGTCCAACGAGGCAACAAATCAACCATGCATGTCGATGAGTAAATCAACAATACTTACTGATCCGTCATCCAACTAAAATCTAAATATAAATATCCACAATTTCCAATTTCAAATGGCATGTGTTAATGCATAAATCTGGCTCACTCCCTCCAAGCTCCACGCACTCGCGACGAGCCCTGAATGCCTGCACTAAAAGAAGACAAAGGAGACCCTGTCTAGAGCAGGGGACCCTCCGATGCCAAAGTCAGGCTAGGAATTTGGGTCTAAGTGGTGTAGATGGGGGTTTGAATAAGAGATTTTATGTACCTTCTAATGTAGATGGGATTATTATTTATACCTCGTGGTTGGAGTGACCGTGTCTGTCTTTCTCGGCACAACTGGAGCCATTAAGCGTGAATGACGCACGTGCTGATATGGGCAGTTACCTCGCGATCATGCACGGGAAACCACTCCTCACACACGTTCCTGGAGTTAATTCCTCAACATGATTGTTAACCACGTCTTCATCCGGGCCGACCCTAAAGTCTAGGTCTCACTCGCGATAGTCTGAGCCCACGAGTGTGCTTATACTAGTAACCCGTCGATAAGGGTCTGGTCGGAGGCAATGGGTGGAGTGTGTAATGGCTTCTTCTTGGTTCTAGGCTGATGTGAAAGCTCTACAAAAGAACTTAGAAGCTGAACACAGATGGTCATGACTAGGCCGCGGTAAACGAGCCACTACCGAGCCCTGGCTCGGCTCGTTTACTTTTGTTGTTCGACCTGCTGTGGTGAGCTCGCCCAACTGACCGGGTTGGACTTTCTTCAATTGGGATCGGGATATACCTGTTTTGGCGAGGATGCCCAATCGGCCGAGCCGAGCGTACTCTTATCATGATTAGCTCAGATTTCCCATAACAGCATGTATTCCATGATGATGCAATTAAATCAATTTCAAGCACTCATTGTGCCATTCAACAACTCAAGTTCAAGCGCACACCATGATAATGATACATGTAATATTCATGAATAGACAACTTAACAATAATCCTTACTCGACAATAATTCAAACGAGAAATTTGCAACACAAAGGATTGAACTATGCTAGATTACAAAATAGTCCAAAGAAGCATACAAATATCAGAATTTTAAAGAGAATCACACCACAAGTTCTAGATTCAAGACATTCAATCAAAGATGCTAACCTCAAAGGAAACCAACAATGCAAGGAACAAATCCAAAACTCTTGAAATTAAGTAAAGATAGTAAAGGGAAAGCCCCTAAGTTAAGGAAGAAAAGAAATGGGCTTTTCTCAAAGCAAAAGAGCTAAAGTCAATACAAGAGACAAATTCAAAATACAACTATGAAGGAAGAGATTTCAAGTACTTGAATAAATCAACAATTCAATAATGAAGGGTTGTATAAGGTCCCTTACCTAAGACCCTAACATTATTGACAAGGGAAAGAAACAGAAGGAAAACTAAGTAAAGGAACAAGAGATGGAACCAAAGTGAGGATCACTCACATGTTATTATCGACCTAAA
>JAJHSJ010002382.1:0-54026 GCA_021015155.1 Magnolia officinalis
AGGAATGCTAAGGGAACCTGCTCGCATGGCATGAACGGCTCCTTTCATTTCACACGTGCCAACATGCCACACGTGTGATAGATCCAGCCATTCGTTGGGTAGGACGGACTGCGAGTATGCCTGGTCCAAGAATCAGGTCGATCCAGCCGGATGATACTTGTACGAACAAAATGGACGGTCAGAAAAGAATGACCAAGATACTAAGCCAATGTACATTCATGGCCCACCTGATCACCGGACGGGCATGTTCACGTTGCGATGTAACCTGATGAATGGTCTGGATCTCGCCCACATGCGCCATACTGGCACGTGCCTGCGACGCCCCTCGTGCATCTGACACGAGAGAATGAGCACCAAATAAAAAATGCAATTTTACGGAAATAGGTCGGAGGGTTGAAGAAATTACGTCGATGCAGAGAGAGCAAGCTCTCTGTACGGCGTCTCTACTGCTGCTTCCAGCTCTTTGTGGTGGTCTTGGCTTTCTCGGGCGGGAAGGGCAGACTCGACCTTTGGAAAATATGTAAAGAAATGGATGGATGAGTAGTGAATCGTGGCCGTTGTTTCTGAAACGACGGTTGATTGGAGGGGTTGAAATCTGACCTGTGTGGGCTGAGGCGAGAGGAATGTGAAGGAGGTTTGAATGGACGGACAGCGAATCGAAGAGGAGGGCACGAATGTAATAAGAGATTCATGGCGGGGACAAAATCGGGATTTTATTTTCTTAGAGGGAAAGTATGAATAAGGAGCAGAGATTCCGCAGGCTGCAGCAGAGAGTTGCTGATTTATTGGTGGCCGAAGTGACGTCACCAAGATATGTGGACCCCACCATGATGCATGTGTTTGTATCCGTACCGTTCAACCATTTTTAGAGATCGTTTTATGGCATTACACGGAGAATGAGATAAATCTAAAGTTTAACTGGACCCCACCATAAAAAATAGTGGGGACGTGACATCCACCGTTCAAAACTTCTTAGGGCCACATAGTTCCGAAGAAGCTGATAATTTTGTCTCGCTTCGTCTATCTCTATGTTACTTATGAAGAGGATGGGTCTCAAAAATACAATCACTGTGGGCCCTATAATTTTCAACGGTGGATGTGATGGCTGCCACGGTTTTCTAGGGTGGTCCACTTGAAATTTAGATTTATTGCATTCTCGTTTGTAATCTGTAAAACGAATTTTATATGTTTCGACGGTGTGAATACAACCCATGCATCATGATGAGTCACATAGCGATTTGGCTACTAACCTTGAAGCGGATTGGCTGGTGTACCTCACACCGGCGGTACAGCTCGAGCTCCAGGTTTTTACTAACGGTTCAAAGGAGATCAAAGTTCCATGGGCTACAGTGATGTATTTATTATATCTACTCCGTTTAATATACTTTTAGAAATTATTTTAAAGCATTATCTAAAAAATGAATCATATCCAGAGATCATCTGGATCACACCACAAATAGCTGTGGAGATAATGATTTTCACCCTTTAAAAAATTGTAGGGCCCACCGTAACCTTTTTTTCTCATCCATCTGTTTATTAGGTCACAAAGACTCGAATGAAGAGGAAAAAAAAAATTCGTATTTATCTAAAACTTCTATGACCCCAAAAAGGGTTTCAATGGTTAACGTTCAATCCCCCTGCTTTTTTTCAAGTGTAGTCCACTTGATAGTTAGATTTATCTTATTTTTCGTCCAAGACTTAAACGAGATCCCCAAATGGATAGACAGTTCGGATATAACACATACACCACCTCATGATCACATGTAGAATTTGCTGATACAGTAGCTATATAGCTGGTCAATCGGCATCAATATGAAATTTGTTTTCCTACGAAGGGCTGGTTGGTCTTCAATGACAAAGGTAATTCATGGTAAAGGAGTAATATTATTTATTTTCGTATTTACTACTGCATTTTTGAGGTAACGATTACAACAGCCTTCTTTTAGCACCCTACGTTGCCCCAGTCTAACACACACACCTTGCTTTGTGAGGCCGGCCATAATATAAATTTATCATCCGCACCGTTGATCCCTTTATTTAGATCATTTCAGAGGATAAGCCAAACATGAGGCAAATATAAGGCTTAGTGACCACACATGAAATAATAATGAGATTGAGCTCCTACCATTGAAAGCTTTTCAAGGCCATAGAAGTTTTTGATCTAACTCATATTTTTTTTTTCCCTTTATCTATGATTATGTGACCTATGAGCAGGTCGGATGACAAATAAACATCAATGCGGGCACTAGGGAGAAAATAGCTTTCAACGGTTGACGTCTTTAAAATTATTGTTTCTTAAGTGTGACCACTTGAACTTAGGATTTTCCTCATTTTAGGACTTATACCTAAAATGCGTCGTTAAAAAGGATGATGGTGTGGATAAGTAAAATACATCACGATGGGTCCCACAAGTTTAAATTAGCAAAAATATGAGTTTTCGATCGACCGATTTTTAAATCCTTTGCCGATTTCAAACGGGTGAACATAGTAATAATTACTTTTTTTAACATGTATTTACGAGAGAGCTTAAAAATCAAACAGTTCTTAACTTAGAGTTGGGCATTGGACCGAGTCAGATCGGATGGGTCCAACTTGATTCGGTCCGAAATTTACATGGGCTGACCCGAACTTGATCTGATCTGGGACCGAGTCCGAGTACAGCTGACTCAAACCGATCCAAACCACTGCTGGCCTGATCCGATCCGAGTCCGACTCGGTCAGGGAAACCGAGTCAGATCGAATTGGGCACGATTCAGATCGGTCTTTTTTTTTTTTTTGAAAAATTTTAAAAAAAAAAAATGTAAAAAAAATTTAAAAATTGTAACAAAATGGTGGTCATTCTTAAATCATATAGAAGGTATAGTTTCATGAAATCTAAGCTGTCAAAGTTGTCGACCTAAGTATTGATGGTGCATGGCCTAAAGTTTTACTAAGAGTCTAAGACGATAATACTAATTGCCTGATCTTCCATTTAAATAGTCATTGATAATATGGCTACCATATTTATTATTTAAGAGATATGTTTCATCCACAGTATGGCTCATAAATCATAATAAGAATTAAGGTAACATGCACATAATGACATACATATTAGGTAAAACTAACATGCACATGCATACGGACATAAATGAATAAAGTAAATAAACCTTGTCCAAATTAAAAGTAAATAAACATAACATCCATATACTGACATACAGATTAGGTAAAACCTTCATACATTCAACACCCTCTGTATGATGAATTCCTTTCGTGGCATGTAACTAGATGAACTTTGTCCGTACCTTAATAGTAACCCCCTCCTCCACCTCCAGCTTCGTCGCCAAAATCATCTTTCGGTTCTTTTTTTACGAATTCAACTATAGGAGAACTCTGGGTGGAACTCCGAGCTGGATGTACCCAAAAAATGGTTGTTCACCTCTGTTGAATCAGATGGTGGGGATGCCTTCCCATCGTCCTTATTCATAGATGCAACAAGTTTTTCAGACGCTTTTATAATTCAATTTGTACGGGATTCCCAACCGCATATAAAATGCTACAAGACTTTTAAGAAACTTTGATGGTTTACTCGTGCCTGCTTCAGCATTATGTTGTCTCGGAGGTGAATGTTGTTATCTGGTACGCCTTGATCGGGATGTCATTTGCAAGCTTTCTTTAACGGCCTCTTATAATCGCTTTCTTTCTTGTTCCCCTTAAAACTCTTGTTCTTCTTCTCTACTAATTGTGGAAGGCCTGGAACCAGAGGCAGTTCCTCTGCTTAACCCTTCTTCATTTATAATAAGCCTACTTTATATATATTTTTTTGTTGGTTGCATTGGTTGTAGTTATAGGTTTGGGAGTGTAGGAAGTCTTTGTATTTGAGTCGAGAATGACTCTAAATAAATTTCGGACTTCTTGAGGAGCTTTGCTATATGGTGCGGCGTCTCCTCCTCGACCAAGTCAAATGTAATTTTGAGCCGATTTGTTTTTTTGACAAATTGTTTCCATACAACTTACATTGTAACTTTATCTTTCCATCTTGAGAGTAACTTGGACTCCATAATCCCAAATTTTATCGATGCATCATCTTTCAATAACATATTTACAGTGTATATCATGGTTAGGTTAAGACTTAGGACAACATAAAAAAATATAATAAATAAAAGAAGAAGAAAAGAAGTTAAAGTCATGAATGAACGCAATTACCCAACATTCCAACAATATAATAAGAGATTTAACAATATTAACTAATGAATAGTACAAATGAAAAAAGAAAATATCCATCCACCCATAACCATAATATTACAATTTAACCGTTAAAAAATAATTACAAATATGATTATATAACTTTTAAGCAAATGCAATAGAAATAGAAGGCACTACGCAGTGTCTCATATTGTAGCTGCAGGTACTGTCTCATCATACATGTTACTCTCCTCTTCATCAAACTCTTCATCAACAGAGTTCCCTTTCCCCCATATTGGACACAGTCAATCTTGTGTACAAATGAGCACTTCAACCGATTCAAGTGTAAGTGATGTCATGCCCCAAACTCGAAAATCGTGCTCACAAAATTTTCGATTGTCGAATCCGGTGCCGACAGTAGGGCTGAAAGTCGGGCGGGTTAGGTCGGGTTGGTGCTCAACCCTAACTCAACCCAAAGGTTCTTATACCTCAACCCTAACCTAACCTAACCCAATCTCGGGTTGGGAATTCTCAACCCAAGCCCATCCCAAGCGGGCTGGTCGGGTTGATCGGTTGGTTGGGTATATATATGCTAATATTTTCGTTATTACATTAGTTTATTATATTTCAATATGGGGTTTTTTTTTGTATATATAATTTTATTAATTATATATGTGATTTTTTTTATTTTTTTACACACGCACACACACCCTACATACTCACGTTGGTGGAATTTCACCACCTATGGATACTCGAACCCTTGACCGGGTGTCGAAACTCCTAAGAGTCTACCACCCGAGTAAGTAAGGATCCTATATGTTATTATTCATTACTAAGAACTTCATTTTTTTTCTTTAAAAAAAACAAGCTAAAATATAAGACACTACTCCTTTAAAGTCATGTAGCATAGCACAAAGTCTATTTGGGAGAGAGAAATTTGGCAAATCTTGTTAGCTTAAGTCCTTGGAAATGACGTGGACAAATGAGACTCGACATCACTAGTGTGCCTTCGACACAAACGATCCACACTCAATTATAATTTATAAGTAACTTATATATTGATCGAGTTCGGGTTGGGTCGGGCAACCCGAGACCTCAACCTGAGCCCAACCCAAGTTTTGTCGGGTTAGTGTTTGTATAGCCCAAGCTTAAGATCGGACCCGATATATCCTGCCCAAGCTCAACCCAATGTCAGGTCGGTCACGGGTCGGTCGGGTTGAACCCACCCAACTTTCAGCCCTAGCCGACAGCCTCCGTAGTACCCCATTCTCGGCTCCCAGCGCTTATACGCCAGAATCCGATCCTAGGATCATATAAGGAGAATTTTCAACATGAATTTGTTTCATAAGAAGCATAACCACAAGTATACCCAATCATAAGAACAATATCATCACCATATATCATCTAATATAATCATTTGAGTACAATACTGAAAGGAAATACATGCATATAATAAAATTCCTGGAAGCTCTGCCGCACGCTCCTGCCTCAGCTCGACCGTGTCCTACCGTCACCTGCACGCATCTATCGTGCAGAAGCTTATAGAAAGCTTAGAGGGTGGTGTAAGTATATGCACAAGATAAGTGTCAAGTATTTAATGCAATGTCAGAAATATTGGCAAGATCATGAATCTTACAATAACAGTGTAAGCGAAAATACTGACAAGTTCATAATTCATACAATATCAAAGTAATGCGAAAACGTACTGATAGGCCCATAAATACCATTAGCCTTATCCAGACTATGCGATGCAGAAATATAAAAAAACAATATCATATACTGGTAAAGCAATATAGATCAGCTATGCAATGCGGAGACAATAAGCTAGACATCAGATGTCGATGATGCAATGTAATATGCAAATCCTAATGAGTTCATGAATACCGTCAGTCGTATCTGGGCCGAATAAATACATAAATATAGTAATCTAAAATGTCATATGTTGCGGATGTAATGCGATATGCGATGCGAATGGAATGACCATGCTGGAGTGTGAAGTCAGGATGATGGTACGTAGTATCGCAAACTATGGGGCCCACCACAAGGGACTTCTATCCAAAAACCAGTCCCATACCTAATTTGGATAGTCAGACTCGATGTGGTAAACTCTTCGTCTCAGGTTAGTCGCGCGCCCCAACCAAAAATCCTGGCCATTACGAAAGGTACACGTAACAATTAGTTGCACACCACTGACCCGAGTGGATAGTAAATGAATGAGTATGCAACTCCTACTCAATAAGTCCACATATCAGTATTGTACATCTCTGGGATCATCACCGAGGTCTAGTTACTCTACATGCAAATCGTCACGCCCACTGACGCGCTACCATGTAAGTGGAAGAGACCTCACTATCCGTCTGGCCAGTAGTCAGCCAATAATACCCGACACGTCAATAGCGGACCCATTCACGAGCTGCTCAAACTCAGCCTAGCTATGCCCCCTAGCTAGGGCGGGTAAGGCCACACCCCCCTCCCACCGACCACGACATTGTAAGACGCGGCCTCCTGTTATTCGGCACTCGGGCTCTCATGTATTCACTCGGTCTAATGTTGGGGCGTCTCCTCGGCCTCGGAGGTTTAAGGACTTTCACTCACGGACATCCAAAGTGCCCAGATGCTCGAACCAAACATTTTTAGTGTCCCATCTAGCCATCCACGACATACCTGGGAGACTACAGCCCTGGTGTTGCTAGGGCGTATAGTAATCACAAACACAATACAAGATGCATGAGTCATATAATCCAGTTATGCATCAATCCTGCGCATACCGTGCACTCATGTGAGACAATCTCCGCCTATCAGGGAGTCACATAACAACCGGTACTATTGCATATGCAATGGTCAATCATATCTCATAACAAACATGCAGATGATGCGTATGGGCATGTATCATAATGCTCTGTTGTCACATACTCATAATCGGTATCAATAACCGTCATTGACAATCGACCTCGATAATGTGGACATTTAACCAACATTGCCCCCAAGGAATGACCCATATAGAGCCTAACATACAGTGGACTCATGGCCTCACACAAGGGCCAAATATACAACACCATGGACCTCACTCAAGAGCTTAATACACATCACGATAGGCCTTTCACATGGGCCTAACATACATCACATGGGCTCCATCGCCTGGCCCTCAAATGCACCACAATGGGCTTCATCACATAGGCCTTAATTGCATCAAGCTGAGGCTGAATGCTCATCAGAATGGGCCTCAGATACGGGCCGCATCTACATCACAATGGGCCTCGACAATCGGCCTCGATGTCCGGCCTTTACAATTGAAGTCGGCCTCGATAATCAGAATCGACCTCAATAATCGAAATCGGTAATCGGCAATCGGAATCGGTCTTGACCCCGATAATCGGCAATTGGCCTCGACCCGGATAATCGAAATCGGTAATCGGCAATCGGAATCGGTCTCGACCCCGATAATCGAAATTGGTAATTGGCAATCGGCAATCGGAATCGGCCTCGACCTCGATAATCGAAATCAGTAATCGACAATCGGAATCGGCCTCGACCCCGATAATCGAAATCGGTAATCGGCAATCGGAATCAATCAGCCTCGACCCCGATAATCAATCGATAATCAGCATTCGCCTCGACAATCGGCCTATACAATCGGCCTTGCCCACAAGTGGGACCTATAGGTGGACAACCGATGATGGATCAAGCAATATCAATAGGACCCAATCGTTTGAGTTAACCCACTAGATAATGATGAGAATGGACCTAACAAGGCCTAAGGGAAGGTCAAAATGTGGACGTTCAACCATCATTGCCCATCAATGTGGACCTTTAACAAACATTGCTCCCAATGAGTGGGCTCATAGGGCCAATCGTAAAGGGGGCCCACGACCTAGCACAAGGGCCTAATATACAACATCGTCATGGGCCTCAATTACATCGAATGAGTCAAATCAAATGGGCTAATACAAATGGGTCGATCAATGGGCTGATCAAATGTGCCGATACAAATGGGCCGAATCAAATGGGCCAATACAATGGGCCTCCTATACAACAAGTGGGTCGGAATTACAACAAGCGGGCCGCATCAAAGGGGCCACACCAACTACACCATTCATCTATTTTAGAGATCATCATAGAGCATTTCCCAAAATGAATCATATCAAGAGCATCTGAACCACACCCTAAATAGTGGCGGAGATGATGGTTGAAAGATCTACTGGACCATACCACAAATAACAATGTTGATAATGATTTCCACCCTTAAAATCACTAGGGCTCACCATAACATTTATTTTCCATCCAATCTGATCATGCGATCATAGAGACCTGAATTAAGAGGAAAACTAAATATCACATTAGTCCAAAACTTCTGTAAACCCAAAGAGGTTTCAATGGTGGGCGTACAATCCACTGTTTTTCTGTGGTGTAGTCCACCTGATAACTGGATCTGCCTTATTTATTTATTTATATTTTTACTTCCCAAGCATTGATGCAAGCTAGCCAATGGATGGACAAATTAGATATGTCACATACATCAGTGGTGGGTCTCGCCCGTCCAACGTACTGGTAGGTGTGGCAAGACCTATACATCATGGTGGCCCCACACAATTAGATGGACGGTAGGATATGAATATCAAGGTGGACCACTGTACGGACGGTGCAGGTACACACGTACCATGGTGGGGCCGTGCCTGACATCCATGTTGCTGGACTACTGGGCCAACAGCCCAGCGTCCAGCAGATGGACGGTATGGATACTACACATGCATCATGTTAACATTGAAAACTTCTCGGGGGCCACAGAAGTTTTAGATCGGGCTTATTTTATGATTTCTCTTGATCCATGTCCATTTAACTTTATTAATGGGTTGGATGGCAAAATAAACATCACGGTGGGCCCTAAAAGACTTTCGACGACGGTGAGAATCATTATCACAGCTGCTTCCCTGTGGTGTGGTCCACTTGAGCTTTGGATTTGCCTCAGTTTTGGGATAATACCCTAAAATGATAAGGAAAAAAGGATGGACGGTGTGGATAAAACCCATACGTCACGTTGGCCACTTAAAGCTCCCGCTTGTTCTTTGCTGGAGACGGGCGGGAGTAGGACGCAATAAGCTCCCGGATTGTAGGGTGTACCACATAAGGGTATACACGAGTTGATCCGAGTCGAACTGGGCTCAACCCGGCCGGCCACGTCACCAGCCAAACCCAGCCCGAACCCGGCCAGGCCCAGTCATCGGGCCAACGTGTCCAGCCCGAACTCGGCTTGGTCAGCAATCGGGCGAGTTCAGGCCAGTTTCGGACCTTACAGCAAGTTCATGGGAAGGGCTTTGGCAGGTAATCCGCGTCTCATTACAAGGTCATAGATTAACAGTTTAGATAGTTGAACTATAGACTCGACAAAAAATCTAACTAGTCAGGACATTATAATTCCTTTTTTGTATTTGGATGAATCTAGGCCGTTCAAGTTATATGTCTGTGAGGTGGATGAGTCATTGTCACTTAAAAAATGGGCGGTGAACTATCCCAGAAGGGTAAAGGGGAAAGGGACGGTAGGGATTTGAATACACACACACACACACACACACACACACACACACACACACACACACACCACTTGACCGAGTCGGGCCAGGTCGAGTCGGGTTTCGGACCGAGTCGGGCCAAACTGGGCTCTATCCGAACTCAGCCCAAACTCAGTTTCGGGCTGAAGAAAATGGCACATCTCGACCCGAACTCAGTTCCGGGTCGGGCCGAGTCGAGCGAGTTACAGCCCTAGTGCCACATCACGTACGGGAATTCCCACTAGGTGGGGCCCACTATGATATTTATGGAAAATCCACAACGTTGATCAGGTTTGCAAGATTATTTTGGAGGATGGGCCTAAAAATTATCTAAATCCAAATTTTAATTATGTCATACCTTAGGAAAACGTGTATAGGCAAATTATTATAGTTGAAACTTCCCTAGGGTCCACTGTGATGTTTATATACCATTCATACCGTTCATAAGGTCATTCTTACGAGGATGAACTGAAATCATAAAAATTAGCCTGATTCAAAATTTATGTGGTCCATGCATCTTTAAATGGTGCATGTTCAATCATTTGCCATGTGGCTCACTTGAGTTTGGATTTACATTAGTTTTGAGCCCATGTCCTAATATGATATGAAAAACCAGATGGAAGGAGTGGATTTCTCACAAACAACATGGTGGGCCCCACTAGCTTCTCGTCTTCCTACGAAAGCCATGTGCAGGAAATCCGCGTCCACACCACAACTTTGATGGATTGTTGACGTCATCAAGTTCCGCAGGACCTATCATGATGCGTGTGTTATATCCACACCGACCAGACATTTGAAAATATCATTTTAAGTCATGAGCCCAAAAATGAGGCAAATCCAAGGCTCAAGTAAACCACACCACAAAATGTAGTGGGGACAATAATTAATACTATTGAAACCTTCTTAAGGCCCACTGTGATGGTTTATTCGTCATCCAACCTGTTCATGAAGTAACGCAGACCTGGATGAAGGGAAACAAAAAAAAAAAACAAGTATGAAATTGATCCAAAACTTCTACAGCCCTAATAAGCTTTCAATGATAAACATTCAATCATGATAGCTTTTTGTGGTATGGTCTACTTGAGCATTGGATCTGCGTTAATTTTAGGACAATGCCCCTAAAATGATTTCGTAAAATGGATGGACGATGTAGCCATAATACATCACCATTCACATCATCGCAATCAATTTCCGTTTAAATACCGGTAGGTTGTCATGTGTTAAGGGTCGAGGTTGTGAGGGTCGGGGTTGTCATGTGTTAAGGGTGAGGTTGGGAAAATCAGGGTTATCATGTGTTAAGGGTCGGGGTGTCATGTGTTAAGGGTCAGGGTTAGGAGGGTGGGGGTTGTGATGTGTTAAGGGTCAAGGTTGTGATGTATTAAGGTTCGTGGTTGTATGTTCACTTCTTTTACTACTAAATGAAAGGCTAGTCATTGGTACCATATCCTAAGGCCCACAATAGGGTGATTTGTTCAATCCACCTTGTCGGTCAACTCTTCGTGGTTCTAAGAAGTGTTGACTCGGGCATTGTCCACTTCCAACAAACGTAACAGTAAGCCTGGAAAGTTTCAATAGCGGGTGACACTGCCACCATTGTTTTCTATTATGTGGCCCACACTAGCTCTGGATCAGTTAATATTAGGGTCGTAGCCTAAAATGACACGGCAAAAAGGATGGGCGGCATAATTATACACATACATCAATGTGAGCCCCACGTTTGGGCCTTCCACATGCCCAAAAAGGGCTTCCATCGTGTCATTTTCTAATGATTGAATACTTAACTTCTTATTAATTGGCTAAAAACGGTACAAGTAATGATACAAGGATAAGGGCAATTTGATTTGAAAAACATTTTAAGACATATCAGATGACTACCTTCATAATACTTGGAACTTACATTCGATTTAGAGATTTTGACCATACCACAATGCTAGTACGGTCAAAATCCCTAAATCAGATGATTTAGATCATCTTGCCTCACATAATGGTACAAGAATTTGAGCCACAGGTTGACACGCATGTGTAAAAAAACTCATGGTTGATCAGTTATTTGAACTGAATGAACTGTGGCAAACGCACCCGGCCTAGAGTCTAAGAGAGAGAGTTAGGACAGGCTAGGAAAACAATGAAGCTAGCAGGCCAACTTTACTTTCAACGCCAACGAAAAATAAGAAACGTTGGTGTGTTGCGGAAAGGAATTATCAAAACTCCAAACAACTTAAAACGAACACTATCTTGAAATCTTCGTCATACCATTTCCTCACTTGCCTATTTAAGAACCTCAACGGCATGCCATTTTCATCATTAACAAGAAGATGAAGATTGCACCCTTCACATGGTTGCTTTTGTTCAGCTGCTTCTTTGTTTGGCCCACCACCAATCACGCCAATCAGATCACCAGTTTAAATAGGTTGATCAAATCACTCAAGTCATCCCAGCCACCACATGTCGAATCATGGGCCCCAATAGATGCGAGCAACGACTATTCGCCCATTTACATCAGTCCACAGGATGGATTGATGGAGGAGGACAAGATTGAGGCGTTGCCTGGACAACCCAATGGAACAAATGGAGCGAATTTCAATCAGTACGCGGGATATGTAACGGTGGATCCTAAGAATGGAAGGGCTCTCTTCTATTATTTCACCGAGAGTCCAGAAGATCCTTCAACCAAACCTCTAGTCTTATGGCTCAATGGAGGTAATGGAAAACCGTCACTGCCACTTCCATCATAATCATTTTATCAACATGCTTACGAATGTTTTGTATGTAAGCTATCCTATATCAACAACACACCCACTGCATTCCAAGTCTTTGCCCTACCTCTGACCAACGAATGATGCTTTGTGGGCGTCACCATAATGTATATTTTATCTACACAACCGTCCATCCATTTTACCAACTGGTTTTACGGCATGAGCACAAAAATAAAGCAAGTAGAAAGATCAAGTGGACTACACAATTGAAAACTGGGGATTGAATGCCTACCTTTGAAAGCTTTCTGGGGCATAGAAATTTTGGATCAAGCTGATATTTGTGTTTTCTCTCTTTATCCAGGTGTAAGTGACCTAATCAACTGGTCGGATGGCAAATAAATGGCCTTAGAAAGTTTGTAATGGTGGGCGTTCGGTTAACAGTCTTTCCTTGTGGTCTGTCCAGCTGAAATCTGGATTTGCCTCAATTTTGAGCTCATGGCATAAAATGTGCTTGCAAACCATTTTTTTTTTTTATTATATATAATATATAATATATATATATATATATATATAGACACACACACAGGCACATATACCCCACACCCCACCCCACGCACTCACACCCTTAGTGGGATTTCACCACCTATGGGTACTTGAATCCTTGATCGAGTGTTGAAACTCCTGAGAATCTACCACTGGAGCAAGAGTAAGGACCCATTTGCTTGCAAACCATATTGATAGTAGATTTATCACAAATACAATGGTGAGCCCCTCCTTGCTTCCAACCCCCTTGGACACCACCCCTTCTGCCTAATCGTGCAACACCCACACCAAGGTTTTGATTACTTCACAACAATGCTGACCTCTACTACAGGTGAGGCCCCCCGTGATGTTTACAAGAAATTTACCCTGTCCATCCATCCATTTTGGATACTCATGTTACGGTGTGAGGAAAAAAAAAAAAGGCATTTACCAGACCGACGAACTCAAGTGGATGCATTACTGGAAACAATGAAAACGGCTGCCACCTGTTTACATGCAATCAAAGTGGTTCATAAAAAGGCCACAAGGGTTCTAGCTCCATGGGAGACTCTTGGGTGTTTCAACCCCTGGTCAAGGGTTTGAGCATTCATAGGTGGTGAAATTCCACTACTGTGTGAGTGTGTGGGGGTGTGTGCGTGTGCGTGTTAAAAAAATGTCACAATACAGGCATGACGTGACATTTGAATGACCCTACCAAAATGTTTGTGAGAAATCCACTCTGGCCGTCCATTTTTTCAGCTCATGTTAAAGCATGAGCCCAAAACTAAGGCTGATCTAGATCTCAGGTGGACCAAGCGATAGGGAACAATGCTTATCAAATGGCCACCATTATTAAAAACTTCTTTTGGGCCATACCTAGATGAAGAGAAAACAAAAATATCAGCTTGATCCAAAAATTCAATGGCCTCGAGGAAGTATTCAACATTACGCACTCGTTCCCACTGCTTCTGTGGTGTGATCCACTTGAGCTTCAATTTTAATTTATTTTGTTTCTCACGTCGTAAATGATCAGGAATGGACGGTGAATATCTCATCAACAGTGTCAATGGATCCCACTGAGATTAAATTCTCCATATGCCCCTTCCCTGAGGGTAAAATCAACTTTTTATGAGAAAACCAAGATTTACGTAACTTACAGTCACTATTTTTTTTACTGCATTTTTAAAAGGAGACACTGATATAACCAGGGAGTTTTTCACCATCAATGACATCAAGGCCATGAACATCATCATCGATGGTTGACATAGCAGCATTTGATGATCATTCTCATATATATATATATATATATATATATATATATATATATATATAAACCACACACACACACATGTTATCTCTTACTATCCTTGGGTGACCATGATGAATTTGGGATATGCAGGTCCTGGATGCTCCTCCTTAATTGGAGCTATGATGGAACAAGCCCCTTCAGAGTTAACTCCGACGGGAAGACTCTCTTTAAAAATGACTATGCATGGAATAATGGTGAGTGAATCTAGACTTCATAAAACTTTCAAAAAATAAACAGTAATTAATTAATTACTCGAATCATTGACGAAGAGCTTTTAATTGCCACCTCAATAATTGATCATTCTTGCTTCAACAATGGCAGTGGCAAACGTGATCTTCTTGGAATCGCCGGCCGGCGTAGGTTTCTCATATTCAAATACGACCTCAGATTATGATGCAAGCGGAGACAAGAGAACAGCCGATGATGCCTATACATTTCTTGTAAACTGGCTAGAGAGATTTCCTCAGTACAAAACACGCGATTTCTTCATCACTGGAGAAAGCTATGCAGGCCATTATGTGCCTCAGTTGGCCTACACCATCCTCGTCAACAACAAAAACACCAACCAGACTATCATCAACCTCAAAGGCATCGCTGTAAGTCTTCTATTTCTGCTTGCTCCCATTCATCGTATAGACTCTACCATGAATCTCCTGTGGCCCAGAGTCATGTGGGTTGCTTGTGTAGGTCAAATGTGGAAAATTAGTCAGTGAGGAAGTGATCACTGATGGCATTTCTTCTATAGAATACATTATTATCATTTTCAATACTACTAGTGCATTTTATTTATTTATTTATTTTTAAATTTTGTTAGCTTGTTAGTACACCCCACTGTCAGTTCACACTCACAGTTAGCCACCCCACTACGGATCGATACCAAGACCTCAGTGTTGAAACGAGGTATCTTTCACTCAGTCTACCACTTGAGCTATGGATCAGGATGTCTAATAGTGCATTTGGTTGCACCAAATATCATGTCATAATATTTCATAATTAATCAGTCTAATATGGTGCAAAGTATCAAGAAAATGTCATTATATTTCGTGCAACCAAACGCACCCCAAATTGGGTCCTTACTCTTGCCTGGGTGGTAGACTCTCAGGAGTTTCAACTCCCGGTCAAGGGTTCGAGTACCCATAGGTGGTGAAATTCCACCAACTCGAGTGTGTGGGGGGGTGTGTGCGTGTGTTAAAAAAAACACACCCCAAATCTCAGATGTTTTTCTCACAACAAGCAAAAATAAAAGATGAAGAAAAATTTTCTTCATAATTGTATTGATGTTGGATGGATGTCTTGTAGGTTGGCAATGGATGGGTCGACTACATTACCAATGAAATAGGGACCTATGATTATTATTGGACTCATGCCATGAACTCAGATGAAACCAATGCACAGATCCATGCGAAATGTGACTTCTCTGCCAACATCACCGAAGATTGCTTGATTGCCCTAGATGATGCCTACGACCAAATTGGATATATCGATACCTACAACATATATGCTCCCCTCTGCAACTATAACAACAACCAAACAACTGTCTCAACTGGTTCGGTAAGATCCCTGCTCGGAATACTTTTGGGTGATTTTTAATTTTCACATGGGGCGTTGCGGTCTGATCATGCATGCTGGATCTTATCAAACCAGATTACGAACTTTGATCCCTGCTCGGGAATCTATGTCACTCTTATATGAATGTGGCCGAGGTGCAGAAGGCTATTCATGCAAACGTTACTGGGTTGGACTATAAATGGAGTAGTTGCAGGTACTAATTATCATCGTTTTGCTTGCTTTGAGTGAAATGTCTCCAGTTAGACAAGTCAGGCTGATACAATCATCTCTGCGCGGTCAATAAGTTTTTGCCCTGATCACTACACTTTTATTTTGGGCTGTTTGGCCGTAACCAAAGTTTAGTCATAGACGAGCCATCTAGGTCATGCTTACCAAGAACAAGTGTGTTTTTTTTTTTTTAATTGAAATATAGATTTCATTCATCCCAAAAGGATTTACAACCTGGGCAGCGATCTGGGCTTCTGCCAACAAAAATTCTGGGCGGAGTCCTATCCTAAGGGCCTGTTTGATTTTCCATGATACATGTAAAACAGAGTAAACAAGTAATTATTACTTTTTCACCATGTTTGAAATATGAGAGTAATTCTGCCTCGAAAATCGAAACAAAAGTGTTGACTTAAATATGTGGACCCCACTAATATTATGATATATCCACACGTCCATCTGTTTGTTTCTATGCATGCATTATTATCTTTAACGAATTTTTGGGCACATAAATTCAAGAGTTTTTTTTTTTTCCAAAGAAAGAAATACAATGAAAGAAGAAACAAAAGTTTGGAGAGAGGAGGAAAAAAGGAGGATTTAACATTTCTTCCCGTGTTACTGACTACTTCCCTTCTTTTTTTTCATTTCGTTCTAACCATGTGTTTATATGATGAAGCGGCCTGGATTGGAATGATAGCCCATTGACCATTTTACCTACCATGCAACAACTTATTGCCAGTGGCATAAGCATCTGGATGTACAGGCAAGTTTCTCACCCAACACATATACGCTCTCACCTCTGACATTTCATATCATGATTGTAACTTAAAAGGCCTCTCTTTTCTTCTGTTTTTCTTCTTTTCGTTTTTTGAATTTGGCAGTGGGGACATGGACGCTGTGTGTCCTGTTACAGGGACCAGATACTTCATAAATAAGCTTGGAGTAAATGTGGACACTCCTTGGCGCCCTTGGTACTCCAACAATGAGGTAATTCGTTGGGCCTGGGCACACACATGCATGTTTAGGATCCTGCGGATCCTGTGAACACTCCCAATACCTAACACTTGGCAGGTGGGGTGGTAAATTCCAATCGCCTACACTATGGATCTTGTCCATTAATTGCACATACTCCGTCCATGCAGACTACCTCCCTCATATGGATGGTCAAATGCTGGTTAGAATCATCAGTTCAGTATGATTTTCGACCAAGGGCCATTTATGGAGATGACCCACTATATGGATGATCCAGTTCCACCTCCAATAGGCCCAGTTTCACTCTTAGGCTTCCTTTTTTTTTTCTTTTCTTGTTCTTCTATTATTATTATTATTATTATATGTCCACATAGGAATAAGGAATGTTGATAATTGATGGATGAATGAATGGCAGGTGGGAGGATATGTGGAGGGGTACGAAGGATTGACATTGGTGACAGTAAGAGGAGCTGGGCACTTGGTTCCAAGCTACCAGCCTCAAAGATCACTGACCATGATCTCATCCTTCCTTCAAGGGGTTCTTCCTCCTTCTGCATAAGTGTTTGAATGCTCATGTATCACCTGATTTTCTTTTCTTAATAATGTTCTCGTGATTCCTGTCATGAAAGATTCTCATTTTAAGTCAATAAATTTTCAGGTGGTGTGCTCTCACCTTTCATTTTTAAAAAATAAACAAAAATCGTCATTAAAGATTCTCATTCTTATCCCATGACATTCTTCTTGGGTATGCTTTTTTTTTTTTTTCAAATTAAAATTTTATTGAAGCAGATTGTAATCACATCTTTGGGCAGAGCCCACACAAAAAAGACAGGGAACCACCTATCATATTAGACAATGTAAACCCATCCAACAAGATGATACATGGAACATAAAAAGAAGGAAGACCAACAAGCATCAGTCTCCCTTTCTAGGGAGTTTGGTCAAATTACCTTAGGAGGTACTACCTTCCAGATATCCCAAGAGTGGCCTTATGACAACTTTTAATTTGGATATTGTTTCGGACAAAAATGCTTGTCCATGGTTCAGAAGTCATACGGTCTTGCGGTGAATAAGAAGTTACATTCTTTTTAATTTGCAACCCTGAAAAAGTGACGGATTGGCTACTCCCCCTGCCACCAGCCAATGGCTGGTGCTCGGTGCTCTGTGGGCCCCATCATGATGTATGTGCTTCATCCATGCCGTCCATATATTTTTCCAGATCATTTTATGGTATGAAACCAAAAATGAGGTATATCACAATATCAAGTCAACCACATTACAGGAAACAGTGTTGAATGAGCGTAGACCATTAAAAACTTTTTGGGGGCCATAAAAGTTTTGGATCAAGCTGATCTTTGTTTTTTCCCTTCATCATCTGAGTCTGTATGACCTAATCAATAGATTGGATGTCAAGTAAACAGTACAGTGGGCCTTAGGAGGATTTTAATGGCTAGGTAGTAAAGGAAGTGAACACATTGAAAACCACCATCCATACAACATAACAACCACGGCCCATATAACATGGCAACTGCGACCCATGTAAACCACGACCCATATGGGGCCACATTGATGTATGTGTATAATTCATGCCGCCCATCATTTTTGCCGTGTCATTTTAGGGGTAAGGCCCAAATATTGGCCTGATCCTGCGCTCGTCTGGGCCACAAAATAGAAAATAATGGTGCACAGTAGCCTGTCATTTTAGGGGTAAGGCCCAACTTTAGACGACACTTCCGATGTGGAATAAAGTTTCACCTTCACTGTGTGCACAGTAGCCTGCCAGCACAGTAGCCTGCCATCTTGGGGCCCGCCACATGTGACCACAGTGACAGGGTGTCACAGGATCACCCCATTGTGGGCCTTAAGCTATGGTACCAATGGTTTGGTACAAAAGGAAGTGAACACGTTGAAAACCACGATCCATACAACATGACAACCACGACCCATATAACATAGCAACTACAACCCATCCATATAACATGGGTTGTGGTTGTCATGTTATATGGGTCATGGTTGTCATGGGTCGTAGTTATCATGTTATATGGGTCATGGCTGTCATGTTATGTGGGTCGTGGTTGATATAGGTCGTGGTTGTCATGTTATAAGGGTCGTAGTTATCATATTATATAGGTTGTGGTTGTCATATTATATGGATCGTAGTTATCATGTTATATGGGTCGAGGTTATTACATGACGTGTGCAGTTCATGGTTATAACGTAATAAGGGTCGATTTTGTCATGTTATAAAGATCGTGGGTTCTATCGTGATTTATGTGTCGAATCCAATCTATCCATTGGATTTAGAATTTTATTTAATGTCATGGGCCAAAAAATGAGTTACATCCAAAATATTTATGCCCCAAAAGGTTTTCAATGGTAGGCTTTCAATTTCACTACTTTTTATGGTATGGTCCACATGAGCCTTTGATATGCCTCATTTTTGGGCTCATCCCTTAAAATGATCTTTCAAAATGAATGGACGGTTTGGATAAACAGATACATCACAGTGGGCCAACCCATAGAACTGCCCATTTAAGGCTAGAGATGGGCGGGGGTAGGACGCAATTTGCTTCCGTCCCAGATACGGACGCGGATTGGCTGGTGTACCTCACACCAACTATATAGCTGCTATATTGACGTTAGCAAGTTCTGTGGGTCTAATCATGAGGTATGTGTTATATCCAAACTATCCATCCATTTGGCGAGCTCATATTAAGGACTAAGACGAAAAATAAGACAGAACTAACTATCAAGTGGACCACACTGCAAAAAGCAGTGGCGGATTGAACATCTACCATTGAAACCTTTTTGGGGTCATAGAAGTCTTGGATCAATATGAAATTTGTTTTTCCTCTTTATTCAGGGCTTTGTGACCTTATGAACAGATTAGATTGAAAATAAACGTTATGGTGGGCCTTACGAATTGTTTAATGGTGAAAATCATTATCTCCGCTGCTATTTGTGGTGTGGTCCAGATGATCTTTGGATATAATTCATTTTTTAGATAATGCTCTAAAATGATCTCTAAAAATAGATGAACAATGTATATATATAATAAATACATCACTGTGGGGCCCATGTAACTTTGATCTCCTTTAAAACCGTTCGTACAACTCGGAGCTCGAGAAGCGTCAGTGCTCGTCCTTGCACGACACGTACCTACAGCAGTTATATAGCTAGTGTGTGGTACACCAGCCAATCCGCTTCGGATTAGATAGGACACAGATTAGCTATTGACAGCCGGCCACCAGCCGGTGCTTTGTGGGCCTCACCACGACGTATCTATTTCATCCATGCCGTCCATCTATTTTTATAGATCATTTTATGGTATTACACAAAAAACGAGATATATCCCAATCTCAAGTGGACCACATTAAAGGAAACAATGTTTAATGAACATTGACCATTAAAAACTTTTAGGGGGCCTCAAAAGTTTCGGATCATGATGATATTTGTGTTTTCCCTTCATCTGGGTCTGTATGACCTAATCAACAGATTGGATGTCAAATAAACAGTATAGTGGGGGCCTTAGGAGGATTTTAATGGTTGATATCCAATTAATATTGTTTTCCTGTGGTGTGGTCAACCTGAGATTTATATCCCTCTCATTTTTGGTATAAAGCCCTAAAAGGATCTGTAAAAATGTATGAACGGAATGGATGACATGGTGTGGCCCACATAGCACCGACCACCAGCCACGGGGCTGGTGGCAAGGGGAGTAACCAATCTGTTCACGATTAGATACAGACAGGTTGAGTAGCGAGTCTGGATACTTAACCTGTCAGTAGCAATCCGTGCAGGTTGAGTAACGAGTCTAGATACTCAACCTATCAGTAACAATCCGCCCCCGTTTTTCTTTCCCTCACGTAAGCTTTTTCCCAACGTAAGTTGCCCTCGAGAGAGAAATTGGATTGAGTACTCGGTTGGGCCCACCTTGAATGTATGTGGTCTATCCACGCCATCCATCCATTTTTCCATCTAATTTAAGGGGTTGAGCCCAAAATTGAAGCATATTTAAAGATCAATTGGATTATACCACGGCCTTAATTTGTAGCCTTTGATCCATTTGCACTACCAAAAATGGATCATGGTTGTCATGGGTCGTAGTTGTCATGTTATATGGGTCATGGTTGTCATGTTATATGGGTCATAGTTATCATGGGTCGTGGTTGTCATGTTATATAGGTCGTGGTTATCATGGGTCATAGTTGTCATGTTATATGGGTCGTGGTTGTAATGTGATAAGGGTCGTAGTTGTCATGGGTCGTGGTTGTCATGTTATATGGATCGTGGTTGTCATGGTATATGGGTCATGGTTGTCATGGGTCGTAGTTATCATGTTATATGGGTCGTGGTTCTCATGTGATATGGGTCGCGATTGTTACATATTCACTTCCTTTACTACTAAATGAAATGATAGTCATTGGTACCATAGCCTAAGGCCCACAATAGGGTGATCTGATCCATCCAGCTTGTCGGCCAGCTCACCATGGGCCCAAAAAGTCCTGACTTGGGCAGTGTTCACTTCTAACAAACATCACAGTGAGCCTGTAAAGTTTCAACAGTCACCATTATTTTCTATTATGTGGCCCACACAAGCACTGGATCAGACTAATATTTGGGCCCTATCCCTAAAATGACACGACAAAAAGGATGGGCGGCATGGCTTATACACATACATCAACGTGGGCCTCGATGTATGGTCAAATTCCCGGGTCGTGGTTGTAATGCAGGATGGGTCATGGTTGTAATGTGGTAAGGGTCATAGTTTTCATGGGTCATGGTTGTTATGTTATATGGGTCATGGTTGTCATGTTATATGGGTCGTAGTTGTCATGGGTCGTAGTTGTCATGGATCGTCGTTATCATGTTCAATGGGTCGTGGTTCTCATGTTATATGGGTCGTGGTTGTCATGGGTCGTAGTTGTCATGGATCATCGTTATCATGTTATATGGGTCGTGGTTCTCATGTTATATGGGTCGTGGTTCTCATTTTAGGGCCAAAGCCTATAAAATGAAGACTACGACCCATATAGCATGACAACCACAACCCTTACCTCATGACAACCACGACCCATGACAACTACGACCCTTACCACATTACAACTACAACCCTTGCCGCATTACAACCACCTTATGCGACCTATGTTACTATACAAATATCATTTGTACGACTATGACGCGACTTGCACTAACTTGGTGACTACATAGGATAAACATACATAAGATCCTTACCATCCATCAGATGAAACGATCTATTTACACCATGGATACTAAATTTCATTCAAATATAAATCTTAAATGGACCATAACGTAGAGAACGGAGTAGAATTCTGAGTAAAATTTTCAATCTCAATTATTTCTCATGGAATAGCCCACCTGACCATTGAATCATTCTCATCTTTGGGTCTCAATCTAAATATAAGGTGGGGCATCTAATAGATGGTGTGGATCTTATCCTCATGAAGTTATACCGTACAAAGTTAGAAAAGTAATGTGCTCATCCATACCAAAGCTAGCCTAGCATTTTCTTAATATGAGATGACTATTGGTAGACTGCAGGAGCAGAAAATAAGGGCTATATGGGTCGTGATTGTCATATTATATGGGTCATAGTTGTCATGTTATATGGGTCGTGGTTGTAATGTGGTAAGGGTCGTAGTCGTTATGGGTCGTGGTTGTCATATGGGTCATGGTTCTCATGTGATATGGGTCGCGGTTGTTATATGTTCACTTCCTTTACTACCAAATGAAAGGATAACCATTGGTACAATAGCGTAAGGCCCATAATAGGGTGATCCGTTCCATCCACCTTTTCGGCTTGCTAGTCGTGTGCCCAAAAAGTCCTGAATTTGGCAGTGTCCACTTCTAACAAACATCACAGTGAGCCTGAAAAGTTTCAACAGTGGGTTCCATTGTCACCATTATTTTCTATTATGTGGGCCACAGGAGCTCTAGATAAGACTGATATTTGGGCCCTAGCCCTAAAATGACACGACAAAAAGGATGGGCGGCATGGATTATACACATACATTAATGTGGGCCGCACTAGTTTGGTCCTTGCCCACACGCAAAAAAGGGTTCCGTACACATCACTTTCTTGGCATTAAATACGACATAACTTCTTATTCCCTAAAAAACCTTACAACTACTGAAAGAAGGACGAGGGCATTTTGGTCCAAGTAATTTACGGAAGCTTGTCAGAAGGTCGCCCTCGGAATATTTGAAAGGTTAAATCTCGTTAGTGAATGACCACCATACATCGAGGCCAGTATGGTCAATTTCCCCCCTTTCTACTAGAGGTGGGCATTTCTGACCCAATCCGACCCATTCCGAATAGAACTGACGGCCTAGATCGGGCCTGATCGAGTGTGGAAATCCAGATCCGATCATTTTTCGGGTCAGGTCCGGATAGAGGTCTATCCGAACATATCCGATTCGAATACCCGAACCGACCAGACCCGACCCGGAGCGGGTAGTATAAATAATGTTTTTATTTTTTTACCCTAAATCATTTACCCCCCTCCACTCTTTTCTTACCCTACTGAACGAACGAGCGCCTCCCCTTCCCGATCTTCTTCCTTTCTAGTCTCCTCTTCTTCTTCAACGCCCTTTCTACTGCTTGCCCGACGCTTGTACTCCGCTAGTCTGGTCGTCCATCCCTGTACCACCCGAACGAACTAGCATTGTCTGCCCGATCTTCTTCCTCTCCTCTTCTTCTTCAACGTAAGATTCGAACCCACCAGCTGCTGCCTGCCCGACGCCCGTATTCCACTCGTCCGGCCGTCCGTCCTTGTCTGCATCAAATCGGGTAAGTAATTTAGGTTTTTTTTTTATTTCTTTTACCCTAACCCAGTAACCCTCTTCTCTAAACCCGACCACAATGGTCGGGTGGAGAAGACAGACAGACAAACAAACTGATTAATGTGGCTTCAGTTTTCCCTCTTGGCTTGAAACCAGTTGGGAGTAGACAACCATTGGTTCACTAGACTTTCTGTTTTCACTTATTCACCAGACCTTCTGTTTTCACTACAATTTGGGGATGCACAAATGCTCCTAAGCATGTAGGAAAATGATCTTGAACGTCCATGTTTAAGGCCACTAAACATATGATTACTATTTATAAAATCAGTGAGATGTTTTCATGGTAGCCTAGATGAATAGCATAGATCAATGGCTTGGATTGTCTAAATGTCTCAATGCAACTAGTATAAATTGCTAGGAAGTGGAAGTGAGATGCGCGTTGCACAAGCCTGATGCAGTTAAAGAGTGAGTGGCACTAAGATTCCTGCAACTTACAGACCACTTAGGTTTGGGTGTGCAAGAACCATTAGGGGAAAAATGGCAACAGATTTATATCACTAAAACATGACCTCAGGTTGGATATGCACATCCAGGATGTAAATTTTTCAAAAAAAAAAAAAAAAAAAAAAAGAACCGATCCGAACTTTTGCCCAATCCGATCCGACTCAGTTTTCATGACCGAGTCGAACTCGGATCGGCTCAGGACAGCAGGGTTCAGGTCGGTCCAAGTCAGATGACCCGGACTCGGTCCTGGATCAGTCCGAGTTTGAGTTGGCCCATGTAGAATCCAGGCCGAGTCGAGTTGGACCCAATCCGATCCGACTTGGTCCGATGCCCAGCTCTACTTTTACCATTCTTTTTTCTTCTCACCTTCCCTGGCGCTTCACTTCACAAAGTTAAGGCCCCTGGTCATCCTTGGCACTAAAAGCTACTTAAGCCCACACTGTGGGTCCCACTCAACATGAGGAGGGACTCCAACACTCTGCTCAACTACAATAAATTCTATTCAGGCTCCCATCGCTGGCTAGCTTCGCTAATCCGTCCACTACCGAATTTCTTCCGTGGAGAGTAGGGGTAAACTTGAAATTAGGAGGCCCCTGCTTCTGCAGAATGCTTCCCATCGGATACCAAATATTCCAAGGACATGAGGCTAGGGGATTAGATACCGCCTCCGTGAGAACATGTGAGTTGGCCTCTACTACAATATGGGACAGCCCCAAACTATCACAAATCTCTAACCCATCCAGCATTGCCTGATTCTCTGCTACAGTATGCTTTAAATCCCTCATTTTAGTATTTTTATTGGATAGTAAACAAAGGCCTGAGGCTAAATTAGGCAATGGCACCCTCAGTCAGGTCCAACAAATCATCAATTGTACACCTTGCATACACACATACTCATTCAGATCATCCAAATACTCATTATGGATGGCCCTTGAATTGCGCGGACTGGATAATCGTAGACTTGTAATAAGTGACAAGAATGAACGGTTAAACAGAAAATTTTGACACCCAGATCCATAACTCAACTGGTAGACTGAGTGGAGATACCTCGTTTCAACACTTGAGGTCTTGGTATCGATCCCTAGCGGGGGTGGCTAACATGGAGTGTGTGTACTGACATGGGTGTGTACTAACAAGCTAACCCAAAAAAAAAAAAAAAAAAAAAAAAAAAAAACAGAAAATTTTGTAATTGAAATTTAATGGGTGAAATCAGATGGCTAAGACTCTAGATTGTCGACTCAATATGAATGTCAGAGTATGTGTTACAATTTGGATGGTTGAAAAATCAGTTTCGGATAAGTTGACATCTCCTTTTCTTTTTCTTTTTTACACACTCACACAACATGCCACATGAGCACTCGAACTCATAAGAACTAAAAATTATGTTTGTTCGATTACCTGACTATGTGGTTGGCAATTTATTGGACCGTTAAGAATGGAAAAAATCCAACGGTCTTACGTCAAGAGGCAAGTGTCCACAAATCAATATTTATGATCGTTAAACCATTCTAATTTTGACACCAATTAGCTACAGACAACTTCAGTAGCTTTCTCTTCTTTTTTTAAATAAAAGTTATATTAATGAAAAACTATCATCAAACAATTGGGCGGGCCCCAGAAAAATGCCGAGGCCCCACCTATCATATGATCCCATTTACAAATTAATCCAACTCAAAATAGCTCAAAAAACAAAAGACTGATCAGGAACCCTTTAAATAAATTTATTTATTTTTTTAAAAAGCCTTTTAATTACCATCCTACCCCTGCATTGTCTAAGGCTATAGAGACCCTAATAAACCTAGGTTTGCTTGACTCTGATACAACCTATTAGGGCACCCATAGCTGGCCAAGCTACCTAGCCCATCCACTAGCGAATTGCCATCATGGAGGGCACCAGAAAAGTAGAAATTGAGGCAACATCACTTTCTCTCAATGTTTCCCAATTGTACCAAATGTTCCAAAGGCTTGAAGCTAATGAGTTTGAGATGCAATCTGCAATAACATGATAGTCAATCTCCACTATGATATTGGATAGCCCCATTTTTCCACAAATCTCTAGGCCATTTAGTAGTGCCTAAGTTTCAACAATAGCATGCTCCTCGGAGTTGGTTTGCATGTCAACTGCGTCACATGCCCTGTTTCATTCTCAGTTCTTTCTCATTTTAGGTTTCTTCTGGTTAGCCATTTTATTTATTTATTATTTATTGGGTTAGCTTGTTAGTACACACACTCCATGTTAGCCACCCCCACTAGGGATCAATACCAAGACCTCAAGTGTTGAAACGAGGTATCTCCACTCAGTTCTTCTGGTTAGCTTATATGATAGGTGAGGCACGATTTTGTGGCACCCGCGCGAAAGTGTAGGTTGTACATCATCTGTTCTTATTTAACAAAGATTTAGGGGCAAGTCCCTCCTTTTGAAAATAAATAAATAAATACATAAATAAAGAAAAAAAAAAAAAGTTTCAATAATCATATTGGAAACCCAACCATAGCCTGAGCTTGAGTAGCTATATCGCTGTTGAAGTGATGTCATCAAGTGTCCAAGGGATGCATTGCTCAACCCAGCTACAATCCAATCAATTTTAGGCTGGAAACTCAATCCCTCGGGCAATTTCACTACAAAATCTGCATGGAACGCTATCAGATCTGCCAGGCCAAAGCAACCTTGGGCTCTATGGGCATGGAACAAGCTGCTGCCCCCCAAGCTGGCTATCTTTCTCTATAAAGTGTTGCACAAATCTATTCCTGTTGACTCTGTCATCCAGAAAGTTGGAATTAACCTTGCATCCAAGTGTGTGTGCTGTAACAACCATGATTCAGACCAAGCTTCGTCAGCATCAAACATTCCACAGTCTCAATTGGACTCCTTAACCATTGCCCAGTTGCAGCACAATGGGGACGGGCACACTGCAAGCTCTCACCATAGTCCCAGCATCGTTCAGCAAGCTGTTCTCTTCATTACTGGCCAGCTTCTTCATTCTCTTCAATCCTCCATTCCTCCAACAGCAAACCACCCAGACCACACAGAGCACCCACCCCCATCAGCTAACTCCATTCATACCCAGCAGCCCAGTCCACGATAACAACAGCTGGACCGTTTTCCTACCCTGCCCTCTTCTCCACCCTTCACTCAGAGTCTCAATACCACTCAGCCCTGCCACCCCCATGACCCTTCCAATTCCCAGTATACCAACCTCCAACCAGCAGCTACACAAACAGGCCATCAATTCCTCTTAGCCCAGGATCCACCTTCCCCTGTTTTGCCTTCCTCCATCTCCATCCATTCCAAAAACTCTCAGGATGATGTCCCCCAACCACATGATAATCATCAGCCACCAATCAATCAACTCATGCCTACATCAGCTAACTTCCTTCCAATTCCATCCCAACTTCCCCATTCACACAGTGTGGAGGATATGGACCACCTCCTGAGTAACAGACAGGTAGCCACTCAGGTTTGGAGCCACTTCACTCATCCCTTTCAAGTTCCATTCATCCAAGACCAACCCATCCAAGCTACACTCCATCAGTAGTTTGCGGCTGCAAGACGAATATCAGCATGGCAATACCTTCGTGGCATAGCCCCCTTTCTTATCATCTGGGAGCTTTCGCTTGGCAGGAACGCGGCTACTTTCGATAACCTCTCATTCTCTCCAGGGCCTACCATCAAGAAGGTCATCAGATGGCTCCATGAATTAGGCTCCCACCTACCTACATCTGACATCACCTCCTCTTTAGGGAAATCCATTTTGCGTGATTTGGGCCTCGACGCTCAGTACCCGTCATCTGGTTTAGACAGATCTCTTATCATTAATTGGGTAAGACCTCTGCCGGGTTGGATGAAGCTCAATGTTGATGGTTCAGCTTGGGATAACCCTGGGATTGGAGGAGGAGGCGGTGTTTGCAGAGATCATAGGGGCTGCTTGATCTTTGCTTTCCACAACCAATTTGGTCCTATCTCCAATACAGTCGCAGAAGCCCAAGCCATGGTAGACAGTTTGCAACTCTGCAGGGACAAGGGGTTGTCCAACATCATCGCAGAAACAGACTCTCGCGTGGTCTACGAGGCATTGATCAATCCAAACTCGGCCAGCTGCTGGAAAATCTGGTACAACCTTGGGAAAATCCAACATCTTACCCAATCTATGCGTATCCAATTCTCCCATACTCTTCATGAGGGCAACTCTGTGGCAATGGCCTTGCCAAAACAGCCAGCAACGGGTCCCCTAACAGGATATATCTTGCTCCAGCCGACCTCCCCAGATTCATTAGAGGCTCCTATCTCCTTGACAAAGACTCCCTGGGCCTCATTAGGCACAACAAGCTGAGAAAGGGAATAACCTGATTTGTTTTTTGTTAGGCCCAGTTTCTTGGTGGTGCAGGAGGCCCCTTTGCTGATTAGCCTTCATTGCCCTGTTCTTTCATTCGATCCTCGCCCTGTGGGTTGCTCAGCCAGTCACTTCTTCTTGGGAACCTTTTCCAGCGGAATTTCTCCTCTATTCCAGTTTCCTCTTTTCCAGTTTGTATTTCATTTTCTTCTCTGGGCTGCCTAGATGTATGTTTTATGCAGGCCCTGTTGTCTAAAAAAAAATTTTTTTAAAAAAATAAATAAATAAAAAGAGTTCCACCCAAAAAAAAAAAAAGATGTCATCAAGTTCTACGGGGCTCACCATGATATATATGTTGTATCCACATTGCCCATCCATTTGGAGAGATCATTTTAAGGCATGAGCCAAAGAATGAGGCAGATCTACAGCTCAAGTGGACCCCGCCATAAAAAATAGTGGAGATTAAACACCTACCATTAAAAACTTCTGGGAGGCCATATAAGTTTTCATTCAAGTTGATATTTGTATTTTCCCTTCGTCCATGTCTGAGGGAACTTATGAACAGGTTGGATCTCAAATAAACATTATGGTGGGCCCTAGGAAGGTTTCAACGATGGGTGTCACTATCCTCATTATTTTCTTAATGGGTCCACTTAAGCTTTAGATCTGCTTCATTTTTAGGCTCATGCCTTAAAATGATCTTGCCAAATAGGTGGACGGTGTGGATACAACAAATACATCATGGTGAGACCCACATAACTTGGTAACGTTGCTTCAGTAACAAGATGACTACTCGAGTCATCCGTAGCTAATTTGCATCCATCTTATTATGCTCAGAAATTCAAGTACAGAGTATACACCTTCATATCCGAATTTTGAGTTGTAACTCATACACTGTGTGCTTAACTCACCCCATTATACGATTATTTAGAGGCAAAAGTAATATTCATTTTTACATTCAAACTAGGTTCATTTATAATCATTCGTATAAAATTATTTCAACACCAAAATATATCCATTTTTAACATCCATAAACATTCAATCAACATAAATTAAACATAATTCATCAGTCAATATAATTTACAGATGAATACTTGATACAGACCTAAAACAATTCAATTGAATAAAAGTAATCAAATACGTAAAATCCTGCAACTAATACTATCATTTATTATATATAAATCAGACCATACTAAGTAAAATTCTAATTAAATAATTAGGAACAGTCCAAATACAGCCAGTTCCTCTTATGATAGGTACGACCACATCTCACGAGTGTCGTGCACCAGTTCAGTTACAATTTATTGTTCCTATGCCAACTTATCAACTAATTGCTCATTTGTACAATTTTTTCATTAATAAAAATGTAATGTTGACGCAGGGGAGGACGTGAGGTCGAGCACCGTCTTCCTCAAGAGGATAACTATTCCAAATCCACGGAACTTCTCTGGACTCCTCACAGAGACTTCTCGAATCCACGAGAAAAGAGAGCAGAAAATAGAAATAAATTCTAAATAAATTCGAATAAGATTAATGAATGCATAAAAATGAGTTCACAACCCTTTAAATAAGGGTACTAAGCAATGGGAAAGAAATTAGAATCAAACTACAACTAGGACTCCTAGAATTCGCGACTTACTATAAATAGTAAACTTACTATTTATAGACGGTCGTGATGTCTACTAGTGCGCAAGGTTTTCGGCCAAAAATAGTAAGTGTCCTATTTGGCTTCGCCAACCTGTTCTCCTAATTATTCTAAGCTCTTTTCACGTTGGCGCAACTCCTAAAGCCCGACGGATGAAGAGTTATAGCAAACTAAAACTTACTATTTATAGTAAAAACGAAATTGAAACAGGGGAAACGACCGTCAAATCAGGGGTTTCTCGCAATTCTGAGCGTCGCAACCCGGCATAGCGGGGTGGTTGGCTAAAGTAGCTCGTTCTACCCCAAAATCATATATTTTTCGTCCGCTAACTCATCCCGGATTGCGAGATACGCCTGATTTAAGGTCTGATGGTCCAGATCACTTCTGTCGCCGACCGGGCCTTTTCTGATCCATCTTTGCCATGTAATTGTCCGCGACCCGCTCTACATCAAATGTAGCCAAGCTTAGCGAGAAAATTCAGCATAGCTCATACTTATTGAAATTAAGAAATAATAGAAACAGAGTATACACAATGATATGGATGCAAATGATGTACCCGTTGGGTAGGATTCCATCTTCTGGAAGGCTTGAGCATAACCCACATCTGGTAATGATTTACCAAGATTGATGTTTCTTATAGAGAGGGCCTCCCAGGATCGACAATGTAATGTGTTGTATGATGTATGAATGCATCTTTTTCATAACTGTCATATATACTTTTGTCTTTATCAGAATATTTATATGTGAATTTAACATACAATTATTATAATTCATGGAATTTAGCACAGATTAGCATGTGATTTATCGTAACATACATTTATAGTAGTTAAATAACAACATCATAACAAAACACTCCAATTAGTATATCAATCCATCAAATCATCACAAATAATTTAATTCCAATAAATATGAGATACGATGGAATTGCTCACCTGAGTCTAGCAGTGAAGAATACACAAGATAATCAAATTGATTGGAATTCAGAAATCCTAATAATCATATACACCACATTATTGTTTGATCCAATTTCATCACACAATAGGACACACCTCTGATTAATCACCTTAGGTGGCTAACTACTATTCAACAAACCCTAAACAATTTATACATTATTAATAAGTTCCTGATTGAATATTAATTTAATATTGTGTGAGTTTCTCCTTTATTCTTAGATTATAGAGTTATTTTTATCTTTAGATCAGATTCAAACCATCCATTGGCTTCCACTTAATCGATTTAAAGAAAAACTAATGAATTATCTAAATCTATACCATCTAAGATCCACATTTTTCCTAAGATCATGTTAATAATAACCAATCTTTCAATTATTGTAGACCACCAAACGATTAAATTCATCCACAGATCTGGATGTCAAGATATATTTGATCCAAGATGTATATGAATGGTAGGGATCAGATCTGATATGTCCGATCATCCATCTTATAATCAAATATACAAATGAATGTTTACAATTAGTCTAATTAGTGCGGCCTATATTTGATGGTCAGATCAATCTAGAAGTTAGGGCCATTGTATATTTTAGCCTTAGGGATCATATGATCTGTATAAATCTGATCTGGCACAAATAGATGCATAGAAATAATTCTCTACAACAAGAAACTTCACATGGAATCTTAGTTTTTCATCATCTCTACTTCATAACTACTTATATATCAATATGATGAACGAGTGGCCGATCCACACCATTCATTGCATAGATTGGACAAAATTATATTAAATGCACAGAGAAATTAAACAAAAAAAAAAATGTTATGTACCAGATCTGAGCTCCTAAATCTTCTCTTTCTCTCTCTTTTCTCTTAAAGCATTAGGGTTTGGACATTGAATGATGCATGATGAGAGAATAACAATCTATCTAATGGACGGTTTGGTTTTGAGGCATATGATCATGATGGAATCCCCCATACCTTTCGTTGAAGCTTTAGTGAAATTTAAATTTAAAAAGGAAGCAATCGAGATAAGGTGGAGTTGGTTTACGTGATTTGTTTGGTTGAGTTTGAGATAGTATATGTGTGTAAATTTCAATGGCGTATACTACTTTACATCTCACCTTAATTTTATTTTTAGCACATGTGGCAGATGTACGGTGTGTTTTGTACATGTGTGCTATGTGAAGTTTAAAGGATGGTCCAGTTGAAATGGTCAAGTAGAAATGAGAATTTAATGTTCTGGATAAATTTTATGGTTAAAAAAGACTTTATCTCTTAAGCGAATTAGATATGTGTTAGATAGGCTTAAACCAAGTGGGTGTTGGACGTAACGTTGTGGTTCGATGGATGGTTAAATAGACCGTCCGGATCTTAGAATTTAGTTTAATGGGCCTTACACTAAATGGTGTGAATCACTGTTATAAGTTGGGGCAATGGATCTTATACCCTTTCTTTAAGAAAAAAAAACAAACAAACTTATGAGAAATTTCCAACTGTACGACCAGTATATGGGCCAAAAACATTTTTAAGCCCATTTCTTTTTAGTTGCCAAGAATACTCCCCAGGCGTACGGCCCCATTTCTCTGGTCGAAAATGCCCCTGCTTTCCTTCCTGAGGCGGATCGCCTGGTGCTCGAAGACGAGCGCTTACGCTCCTCGAACTCCGAGTTGAACGAACGGTTCAAAAGAGATCAACGTTATATGGCCCCATAGTTATGTATTTATTATATCCACAACGTTCATCCATATTTTGAGATCATTTCGGAGCATTATACAAAAAAAAAAAAAATCATATCCAGAGATCAACTGGACCACACCACAAAGAGCAGCAGAAAATTGATTTTCACCGTTGAAACTTTTGTAGGGCCCACCATAACATTTATATTCCATCCAATCTATTCATAAGGTCACAAAGACCTGGATGAAGAGGAAAAACAAATTTCATAATGATCCAAAACTTCTGTAACCCCTAAAAGGGTTTCAATGGTAGACGTTCAATCATCCACAGCCTTTAACAGTGTGGTCCACTTGATAGCTAGATCCATCTTATTTTTCGTCTCAAGCCCTAATACAAGTTCACAAAAAATATGGACAGTTTGGATATAACACATACCTCATAATAGGACCCACAAAAAGCGGTGGGATTACAACAGCAAAAAAAAATTGAAAAAAAAAAAAAAAAACACCGTCGATATATCGAACGTCTTTCGATATATCGAAAATGGTCCAGAACTGTCCAGTGAGTTTTTCTCAAAAATCCAACAATTTTCGATATATCGAAAGACCTTCGATATATCGGAAAAGGTAGTTTACCTTTTGCTACGGATTATAACCGTAGCCAAAACTGTAGTCTGTGCCAGTTTATGAAATTTTTTATTTTTTTTTAATTTTTTTTTTATTTTTTACATGGAGATATTTATTCTACCTACAATTTTCTCTAATACATATTTACAAAAATACATACATATAAGCATATAAAAAAAAATTTCCGTTTTTTTTTTCATTTATTTCTTTATTCATTTAACAAGAATATCTTCTAAACCAAAATTAGTTACTTGACGTACCATATATGATTTTGGGGTAGGAGAAGCTACTTTAGCCAACTAACCTAGTTATTTTTTAAGATTCCATCAGTTCGATGGTCAAAAATCCATTTCATTCACTTTGCGGTTAATTTCATTCACGAAAATTCACGGTCATTTCCGTGCATTTCACTTCATGGTCATTTTCGTGTATTTTGCGGTTCATTTCGCTTCACTTCACCCCCATTTTCATGCATATCACGGTCATTCCCGCATATTCCGTGTTGATTAACGGTCATTTCGACGCATTTCGCGGTCATTTCCCTTCACTTCGCGGTCATTTTCATGCATTTAACGGTCATTTCGCTTCACTTCACAGTCATTTCCGTGCATTTCACGGTCTTTCCAAACAATTCCTTGTTGATTAACGGTCATTTCGACGCATTTCGCGGTCATTTCCCTTCACTTCGCAGTCATTTCCATGCATTTAACGGTCATTTCCATGCATTTAACGGTCATTTCGCGAAGTGAATGGAAATGACCACGAAATGCATGGAAATGACCGTTAATCAACACGGAATTGTTTAGAAAGACCGTGAAATGCTCGGAAATGACTGTGAAGTGAAGCGAAATGACCGTTAAATGCATTGAAATGACTGCGAAGTGAAGGGAAATGACCGCGAAATGCGTCGAAATGACCGTTAATCAACACGGAATTATTTAGAAAGACCGTGAAATGCACAGAAATGACGGTGAAGTGAAGCGAAATGACCGTTAAATGCATGAAAATGACCGCGAAGTGAAGGGAAATGACCGCGAAATGCGTCGAAATGACCGTGAATCAACACGGAATTGTTTGGAATGACCGTGAAATGCACGGAAATGACTATAAAGTGAAGTGAAATGACCGTTTAAATGCATGAAAATGACCGCGAAGTGAAGGGAAATGACTGTCCGTGTTGATTAACGGTCATTTCGACGCATTCGCGGTCATTTCCCTTCACTTCGTGGTCATTTTCATGCATTTTAACGGTTATTTCGCTTCACTTCACAGTCATTTCCGTACATTTCACGGTCTTTCTAAACAATTCCGTGTTGATTAACGGTCATTTCGACGCATTTCGCGGTCATTTTCCTTCACTTCGCAGTCATTTCTATGCATTTAACGGTCATTTCGCTTCACTTCACAGTCATTTCCGTGCATTTCATGGTCTTTCCAAACAATTCCTTGTTGATTAACGGTCATTTCGACGCATTCGCGGTCATTTCCCTTCACTTCGCAGATTTCCATGCAATTTAACGGTCATTTCCATGCATTTAACGGTCATTTCGCGAAGTGAATGGAAATGACCGCGAAATGCGTGGAAATGACCGTTAATCAACACGGAATTGTTTGGAAAGACCGTGAAATGCTCGGAAATGACTGTGAAGTGAAGCGAAATGACCGTTAAATGCATGGAAATGACTGCGAAGTGAAGGGAAATGACCGCGAAATGCGTCGAAATGACCGTTAATCAACACGGAATTGTTTAGAAAGACCGTGAAATGCACGGAAATGACGGTGAAGTGAAGCGAAATGACCGTTAAATGCATGAAAATGACCGCGAAGTGAAGGGAAATGACCGCGAAATGCGTCGAAATGACCGTGAATCAACACGGAATTGTTTGGAATGACCGTGAAATGCACGGAAATGACTATAAAGTGAAGTGAAATGACCGTTAAATGCAGTTTAGAAAGACCGTGAAATGCATGGAAATGACTGTGAAGTGAAGCGAAATGACTGTTAAATGCATGAAAATGACCGCGAAGTGAAGGGAAATGACCGCGAAATGCGTCGAAATGACCGTTAATCAATACTGACGGTCATTTCCCTTCACTTCGCGGTCATTTTCATGCATTTAACGGTCATTTCACTTCACTTTATAGTCATTTCCGTGCATTTCACGGTCATTCCAAACAATTCCGTGTTGATTCACGGTCATTTCGACGCATTTCGCGGTCATTTCCCTTCACTTCGCGGTCATTTTCGTGCATTTAACGGTCATTTTGCTTCACTTCACCGTCATTTCCGTGCATTTCACGGTCTTTCTAAACAATTCCGTGTTGATTAACGGTCATTTTGACGCATTTCGCGGTCATTTCCCTTCACTTCGCGGTCATTTTCATGCATTTAACAGTTATTTCGCTTCACTTCACAGTCATTTCCGTGCATTTCACGGTCTTTCTAAACAATTCCGTGTTGATTAACGGTCATTTCGACGCATTCGCGGTCATTTCCCTTCACTTCGCAGTCATTTCCATGCATTTAACGGTCATTTCGCTTCACTTCACAGTCATTTCCGTGCATTTCACGGTCATTCCAAACAATTCCGTGTTGATTCACGATCATTTCGACGCATTTCGCGGTCATTTCCCTTCACTTCGCGGTCATTTTTATGCATTTAACGGTCATTTCGCTTCACTTCACCGTCATTTCCATGCATTTCACGGTCTTTCTAAACAATTCCGTGTTGATTAACGGTCATTTCCACGCATTTCGCGGTCATTTTCTTTCACTTCGTAGTCATTTTCATGCATTTAACGGTCATTTCGCTTCACTTCACAGTCATTTCTGAGCATTTCACGGTCTTTCCAAACAATTCCGTGTTGATTAACGGTCATTTCCACGCATTTCGCGGTCATTTCCATTCACTTCGCGAAATGACCGTTAAATGCATGGAAATGACCGTTAAATGCATGGAAATGACTGCGAAGTGAAGGGAAATGACCGTGAAATGCGTGGAAATTGTTTGGAAAGACCGTGAAATGCACGGAAATGACTGTGAAGTGAAGCGAAATGACCGTTAAATGCATGGAAATGACTGCGAAGTGAAGGGAAATGACTGCGAAATGCGTCGAAATGACCGTTAATCAACACGGAATTGTTTAGAGAGACCGTGAAATGCACGGAAATGACTGTGAAGTGAAGCGAAATTACCGTTAAATGCATGAAAATGACTGCGCAGTGAAGGGAAATGACCGCGAAATGCGTCAAAATGACCGTTAATCAACACGGAATATGCGGGAATGACCATGATATGCATGAAAATGGGGGTGAAGTGAAGCGAAATGAACCGCAAAATGCACGAAAATGACCGTGAAGTGAAATGCACGGAAATGACCGTGAATTTTCGTGAATGAAATTAACCGCATAGTGAATGAAATGGATTTTCGACCATCGAACTGATGGAATCTTAAAAAATAACTAGGTTAGTTGGCTAAAGTAGCTTCTCCTACCCCAAAATCATATATGGTACGTCAAGTAACTAATTTTGGTTTAGAAGATATTCTTGTTAAATGAATAAAGAAATAAATGAAAAAAAAAAGGAATTTTTTTTTTATATGCTTATATATATGTATTTTTATAAATTTGTATTAGAGAAAATTGTAGGTAGAATAAAGTTCTCCATGTAAAAAATAAAAATAAAAATAAAAAAAAAATAAAAATTTCATAGATTGGCACAGAATACAGTTTTAGCTACGGTTATAATCCGTAGCTAAAGGTAAAATACCTTTTTCGATATATCGAATGAACTTCGATATATTGAAAATTAAAGGAATTTTGAGGCAAACTCACTGGACAGTTTTGGACCTTTTTCGATATATCGAATGAACTTCAATATATCGAAGTACATTGCTGTTGGGCTATAGCTACGGCTATAGCTACGGTTATAATCCGTAGCAAAAGGTAGCCCCAGCACTCGCACATTGAAGAGCGGAAAAGCAGGGGCATTTTTGACCTGAGAAATGGGGCCGTACAGCTGGGGAGTATTCTTGGGAAGTGAAAAGCGAGTGGGCTTCAAAAGGTTGATGGGCCATATATGGGTCGTATAGTTGGAAATTTCTCCAAACTTATCTTATGTTCCTTATATGGGAAATGGTTCTATGCGGTCGAGTTCATGGGAACTTCCCATGAGGTCAAGCTGTGTAGGCCCCACCGTGATGTGTGTCAAACATCTACCCCATCAGTCAAATGCACGACCCACCACAATGTCCCTGTGACATCCACTCCGTCCATCAATTTTTCCAGTTCATGTTAGGAACTGATCTAAGAAAATGAGGCAGATCTAGAACTCAAGTGGGCACCCACAACATGGACAAGATAGTCTCCAATGACCTTGATGGAGCCAACCGTGATGTTTACATGCCATCTAACTAGTTCATAAAGGTGATTCCTAGCAGGATCAAGTAAAAACAAAACTACAAACCTGATCCAAAACTTCCCTAGCCCAACAAGGTTTCAATGGTGGGCGTTCAATTCCCACCGTTATTTATGGTGTGGCCCACTTGAATTTTAGGTTTGTTTAATTTTTCAGCTCACATCTTAACATGAGCTCAATAAACTAATGGACGGGTAAATGGCACATGGATATGCTTTGCATTTGGTTTTCCAATTTCTCATGTAATATAAGGTAATTGAGAGCCATTATTAATTATTTTAAGGTATTTGTTAAAGTGAAAATTATGACTCATAAATTAGAGTTACATACACTTATAAATAAAATAAGTATATAAAATTATAACCATTATATTTTTAGATTATAAAATATGATTTTTATTGTGTTTTTCTTTTTATGAAACATATAATGATAGAAAACTTGTCATTGCAGTTAAGGCTCTTTGATTTTTAATTTTCCTAGTAAATATGTGTAAATAAGTAATTATGACTAACTTCACCGATTTGAAATTAGCGAGGCATTACGTCTTGAAAATCGTTCCACAAAAACCATGTTATTGTCGATTTAAACTTGTGGGTCCCATTGTGATGTATGCGACTTATCCACACCATCCAAACATTTCAACAAAAAATTTTAAGATATGAGTCCAAAAATGAGGCAAATTCCAAGGTCAAGTGGACCACACCTTAAGAATAATGATTGTAAAGACGTCAGCCATTGAAAGCTATTTTCTTCCTAAAGCTCACATTGATGTTTATTTGTCACCAACCTGTTCATAAGGTCACAGAGCCATAAATAAAGGGAAAACAAAAATATCAGCTTGATCTAAAACTTATAGGGCCCTCAAAAAGATTTCAATGGTAAGAGCTTAATTCCTATTGTTTCCTACAGTTGGTCCTCTTGAGCTTTAGATCAGCCTCTATATACGGCTCATGCCCTAAAATGAGCTGGCTAAAGGATGAACAGTGTGGATAAGACACTTATATACCATGGTGGACCCCAAAAATATAATGGCTTTTTTTCCTAGGGTGACGTGAGAGTGCTATACATGAAGGCAGCTATTAACATCACCTTGAAAATGTAGTCGAAAATTTAAAGGTAAATAATTATTACCCTTTTACCTTGATTTCGTAGAGACATGGTAAATGCATCTTTCCAGAGCATTTATTATTTCCAATTGTACTTTTTGGTGAATTGTCGGATCCCATCATAACACGTTTTCCTGTTTGGAAATTCAATTTTTCTTAAATGCAAACCAGCCATAATGAATATTTTCCATGTTTGAATAGCGGCCAGTAAAAGGCAGCAGAGATACGGATGTTGTAGACTACCGAATGTATGTATGAGTTGCAAGACACGGACAACTGTATAATCGTCACTCGTTCATGTGGGCCCCATCATGGTGTGTGGTTTATATCCACACCGTTTAACCAGTTGGAGATATCATTCTGGGGGAAATCCAACCAAAATGATGGATGTGTGGCATGCCTGTGTAAGATCTGAATCAGAATGGTGGATGTGCGGCATGCCTGTGTAAGATCTGAATCATTCATCACGTAGGGCCTGCATGAACATACACTAGTCTAAAGAATCAGGCTGGTGTAGAAATAAGGTGATTCTCAAGCTGGTGTGACCAAATCAGGTGATTCCCGCATTCCGAACATACGTGCTTACTTGATGAATTTCGGTCGTGACCATATAGTTTCATAGGGTGTAATTCTTACAACTAATGCACGACGATCACCCAAAATTATTATATATTACTTTCCCAAGTAAACCAAAAAACCACCTGTTCAAAATTACAAAATTACATCAGAGCTCCGCATCGAGGACCAAAATATTTTACCTGAAATACCAACTCTTCCTTACCTATGAAGAGGAAGAAGAGGAATCAGTTATCAGCGAAGAACATAGTATCTCCATCTTAACGACATGAAACAAATAACGCAACAATATAGCATTTCCGGGAGAAAGGAAGAGGATGTACCTACGTAAGAGTTGGAGCGGAGGGAAGACAGAGTGAAGTTAAACACCAACAATATAAGAAGTTGATTGCCAATACACATGCTCTAGCAGACCATCGAGATAAAACGAGCGTCTTGTCCATCCCTTGACAAAGTCGCCAAAATAGCCCGAGATTTCCCTTGAAAATCACTGAGCCACCTTTTCAGCAAATCCGAATTCACAACCGCTGTTTTGCTGTGCATTTACAGCACCTACCAAACGCTGGATGTTGTCATGATGACCCATTTCACCGTGCTTTCACCACACCCTCAAAAATCAAATAGGCCCTAAATGTAAACGATGTCATTACACAACTCAAAGAATAAGTAATCATTACTCATTTTCATCATAACCTCAAAAACCAAACATATAACTTATGCCAAATATCTAAGCAATGTGAAGATATTTGGCATTGGAAATGAAACGAAAGAAACGTATCCAGAGAAAAATGAGGAGATGAACCGCGGATCAAGCATGAACATTTAAATAGACTATATGAAAGCATACTATCCATCTAATCTTGAACTGTCCAAAATGGAACAATTTAAACGATTTCTATGCCACTAAAAACGTATTATATATATGTATGGCCACGTAGAAATCCTCAAATGGGTAATTAATTATCTAACTCACAAATCACAATCACAAGTCACAAGTCACAATAATAATCTAAGCAAAGAAAGCAATGTATATATTAAGCTAAGTATACAATGCACAAAATGAGATAAGCAAAAAAGCAATATAATATAATTAGTTAATTATACAAACATATTAAGCAGTAAGCAAGCATTAAGCAATAAGCAATAAGCTTAGGATTAGGGGTTAAGGGTTTAAGGTTTAGAGTTTAGGGTTTAGGATTTAAGTTTGAGATTATGGTTTAACTTTAGGGTTAAGGTTGAGGGTTTAGGGTTAGGTTTAATGTTTAAGGTTAAGGTTTAAAGTTTAGGTTAGGGCTAAGGGCCACATTGATGTTTATTTATCATCCAACCTGTTTGTAAGGACGAAAAGACATAGATGAATGGAAAACACATTGCATTCACAAAACTTAATCTAAAACTTTTGTGGCCGAAGAAGTTTTCAATTGTAGGCATTCAATTCCCACTATATTTATGTGGTGTGGTTTACTTGGATATACTTTAATTTTGTCCTCTTGCCCTAAAATGATATAGAAAAATGTATGCATGGCATCAAAAATTCATACATCAAGGCGGGCCTCATACGTTTACTCATCATTCGAAATAAAATATTCCAATTAGAGTTTTTATATTCAAGTGTTTTATGAACCGAAAAATATGCTTACATGATTATCTAACTCTTTATTTGAATTACATTTAGTAGATGATAAAAAAATATATATCAAAGTCATATAGAAAATTTATAGGCTAGAATGGTTCAACCAATATGATTGGTAAGCCCCACCAATATGTTGCAAAGGTTAGGATTAATATGGCCCACCAAGATGCTACATTCCCCAATTAATACAATTAGACCTGTCGAATTAGCTAGGAACTTTAATATAATGTTCAAACTATTGGAACAATAAGCCAAAATTCTAAAAATCATATTTTTTTAACCATCTCAACATCTGATTAGTGGATACTTGTTTTCTGAAATCAGACAGTTGTAGATTTTTTAAGTGCACCATATGTTATTGAACATTCACCTAAAATTTGTGGCTTGGATCTTCCGATGTGGGATATGTAGGGAAATAGGCATCCAAAGGATGTCCACCATACCCATGACCTAAATCATATGAACCCACCGCACATCGAGACTAAATGTTGCCCTATAAGTCTTATTTAGACCTTTAAATAGTCATATATGATGCCTAAGTGCTTAAAGAAAATAATGGTTAACTAGTATTATGGTAAAATACAAAAAAATTGGGACTCGTATAGTTTCTTTTGGAAAATTTCGTGCATCTTCGTTTGGAAATGGCGAGACGGACCATGACAATGATATAAAATCTTTTAGAGAATTTCGTGTGTCTTCGTTTGGAAAGGGCAGGACCATGACAATGATAGCATTAAAGTATTATTGGGCCCATTCCAATGTTGATTGCTTGACTTTGACTTCAATCACAACCATTCATGCATACAAGAGTAGTGATAGGGTCCTGATGTGACATGATTTACCTGTCCTGGTGCCCAATATGCAAAAATGGGCCCACAACAGGGATGAATATTGATGCTATAATAAGGGATCCATCGAGACTAAATTTTGCCCTATTAGTCCAGTATAGCTTGACATGCATCTATAGTCATTCCCAAAAGTCAGATCATGGGCTTCAATTGGGTGGCTAGGATTATTGAACATTCACCTAAGATTTGTGGCTTGGATCTTCCGATGTGGGATATGTAGGGAAATGGGCATCCAAAAGATGTCCACCATACCCATGGCCTAAATCATACGAACCCATTACACATCGAGACTAAATGTTGCCCTATAAGTCTTATTTGGACATTTGAATAGTCTTATATGATACCTAAGTGCTTAGAGAAAATGATGGTTAACTAGTATTATGGTAAAATACAAAAAAAACATTGGGACCTCTTATAAATTCTTTTGGAGAATTTCGTGCGTCTTCGTTTGAAAAAGGCGATGTCATAATTATGATAGCACTAAAGTATTATTGGGCTTATTCAAATGTTGACTATTTGACTTTGACCTCAATCACAGCCATTCATGTGTGCAAGAGTAGTGATAGGGTCCTGATGTGTCATGATTTGCATGTCCTGGTGCCTAGCATGCAAAAATGGGCCCACAACAGGGATGGATATTGATACTAGAACAAAGGATCTATCGAGACTAAATGTTGCTCTATTAATCCAGTATAGCTTAGCATGCATCTATAGCCATTCCTACAAGTCAGATCATGTGCTTCAATTGGGTGGCTAGGATTATTGAACATTCACCTAAGATTTGTGGCTTGGATCTTCCGATGTGGGATATGTAGGGAAATGGGCATCCAAAATATGTCCACCATACCCATGGCCTAAATCATACGAACCCACTGCACATCAAGACTAAATGTTGTCCTATAAGTCTTATTTGGACGTTTGAATAGTTTTATATGACGCGTAAGTGCTTAGAGAAAATGATGGTTAAGCTAGTATTATGGTAAAATACAAAAAACACTGGGACATCTCATAAATTCTTTTTGAAGAATTTCACGCGTCTTCGTTTGAAAAGGGCGGGGCCAGACCATGATAATGATATAAATTATTTTGAAGAATTTCGTGTGTCTTCGTTTGAAAAGGGCGGGGCCATGACAATGATAGCATTAAAGTATTATTGGGCCCAATCGAATGTTTATTGCTTGACTTTGACTTCAATCACAACCATTCATGCATGCAAGAGTAGTGATAGAGTCCTGATGTGCCATGATTTGCATGTCCTGGTGCCCAGTATGCAAAAATGGGCCCACGGCAGGGATGGAAACTAATGCTACTATAAGGGATCCATCGAATCTAAAAGTTGCCCTATTAGTCCAGTATAGCTTGACATGCATCTATAGCCATTCCCATAAGCCAGATCAATGACTTGAATTGGGTGGCTAGGATTATTGAACATTCACTTAAGTTTTGTGGTTTGGATCTTTCGATGTGGGATATGTAGAGAAATGGGCATCCAAAGGATGTCCACTATACCTATTGTAAGACCCGTGTCCTAGTCTGTACTGTTCCGACGAATCCCGCGATCCTTTCCGTCGAAGTCCGGCAATCTACGACTGATAATCGACGTTGCGATCGATCATAAGTCACATCCTTTAGATTCGAGTCGGTTTAATCCGAGACCTGTATCAGTGCGACCGCACCGTCGCTGCGGTTCTAACGCCGCGTCTCATGCGCCAATCCGACGCTTAGATCATAAGATGCGGACCATACATTATAATAACCGTGGACCGCACATTGCGGGACCCACCCATCCCATGTGGCACCAATTCCTAGGTAATTATGAGGGTGATGGATGACATCACCCTAAGCTATAGCCACCCTACACCCCTAGCCTAAGCTATAGCCACCCTACACCCCTAGCCCTCTTACAAGCATTTAATGCTAGCCACCCTCTCTTACAAGTCATCATTGCCTACCTAAGCTACTCTCCCTCTCTCTTATCTCTCCCTCCCTCTCCTTTATTTCTCATTCATCATTTTCAAAGCAAACACCAAGAGCAAAGAGAGCTCCCACGTCCAAGCCTTCCATGGAAAAAAAATGACCTTGTGTGGCCCACCTTTCCCTTCCCAAAACCTCTCATCCTAGCCCTTGATTTCCCATCCACCGTCAAAGAGGAGCACAAGAAGGTTGGGTTCCAACGGACCGAAGAAGATCGACGGTGGGTGTTTCCATAGGCTAGATTTCATAAATTTTGTGATGGGCCAAGTGAGGCCTACCGATCAATGGTATGGATCTCACTTGGGACCCTAAGATGTGGCCGATGGCCACCTTGATTTCATTTGATGTACGGTTAAATGCAAGGGAGGGCCCTAGTGTCGGGGTCCCTCCATCACAGTGTGTCCCACTCTTTTTCTCTCTTTCCCTCCCTTTTCTTTTTCCTCCTTTCTTGTGATGATATGATTGTATGGCCCACTTGGATGGACCCCACAATGGAGCATTATTGGATCCAAACCATCTAAAGGTGGGGCCCACTTTGCATATGTATTATAACCACACCACCTCACCATGTGGTGGCCCACCTAGGAAGGGCCCACCTTAGATTACGTACGCCCAAAGAGAAGAAAGAAAAAGAGTCCAGAGACTGTCTCTGGACGTGAAGGTGAAAACACCTTTATTTTTTGGTTTATGGCTACTTGGTTGGGCCATTCATGTAGGCGCTACCTTGATGTATGTAGATGGTCCACACCATCCATTCTATTCTCCCGCCCATTTTAGGCGTTGAGTTAAAAGATGAGGCTGATCCAATAATCGAGTGGGCCTTACCATAGGAAACAGTGATTTTTGCCGTTAAAATTTTGGAAAATGATTGCTGGGGTCCACGTGGAACTTGGACCCGCATGAAATTTGGTTTGGACGCTTAATTTTGTGGGACACATACAATGGACGGGGTAGATCTGGTTAATGTGGGTCCCACCTAGGGTAACAAAATTCTTTTCATTTGAGAAAAAGGTGGCAGGAACCTTGCTGCCATGACGTAACAAAAAAGGGTGGTCCCCATTGGCCCTAGTTGTGGACCCCACCATGATGTATATTTTGTATCTCACACCGTCCATGAGGTGGACCACCCCCTGGGGTGGGTCCCCTCCAAAAATAAGCTCGATCCAACGCTCAGGTGGCTCACACCAGAGGGAAACAGTGTGAATTGAACATATACCATTAAAACCCACTTTGGGTCCACAGAAGTTTTGGATCAAGCTGATGAAATTTGTTTTCACCCTCCATCTGGGTCTGCGTGACCTTATGGGCGGGTTGGATGGAAAATAAATATTACAGTGGCCCCCATGGGACCCACACTGATGCATGTGCCTTGCTGCCACCGTCCAGGCGGACGGTGGAAGCCTACCCTGATGCATGTGTTGTAACCCACCGTCCAGTGGACGGTGGGGCCCCTGTGCATGTGTGTGCACGTGTGTGGGTGGGTGCATGCGTGTGTGATGTGTGTGTATGTGGTGGTGTATATATATTATATATATATATATATATATATATATATATATATATATAATATAATATAATATTATATCATATATAATATTGTATATATATATATATATATAAATTTATGTTATATTATTTATTATAAGGGATGGTGGGTTTTCATGTGGACCCCACCATGATACTTGTGTTGCATCCAAACAATCCACCATTTGGCAAACTTGTATTAAGGCTTGGGGCCAAAAATAAGATAGATCTGGTTATCATGTGGACCACACTGTATAGTGACGATTGAACGTCCACCATTAGACCCTTGGGCCACCAAGTTCTTGGTGACCCTATGAACAGATTGTATGAGAAATAAATGTTATGATGGGCCCTAGGAATTTTAGTGGTGGAATTCTTTATCACCACTTACATTGGTGCGGCCCATTGATGTGGCCCATTTGATATGTATACGGCCCACCTTGGTATACATGCAAGGCCCATGTGATTAGGCCCATCTGGATGTATTTGTGGCCCGTTGTTGAGGCCCACCTGATGTATACATGGCCCATGTGTTTAGGCTCATTCAATGTATTTTGTGGCATATGTTACGAGGCCCATTGTGATGTTTCAAAGACCCATGGGATATGGCCCATTGCAATGTACCTAAGGCCCATTAATGTGGCCCACTTGATTTTATAAAGGCCCATATGATGCGGCCCACTTGATGTATCCAAGGCCCATAGGTCAAGGCCCAACGGGAGGTCCTTTGGGTCCATTGCAATGTATGATTTCCCATGGTTTGTGTAATGATGTCTTATAGCGGGCATGCCTTGGGAGCAATGTTGGTTTGACGTCCACATTGTAGAATAATGTTGGTTTAATGTCCGCATTATAACTCTCCCTAGGGCCCATTAGTAGGCCCACATTTTGATAGTTCACCACTTTATAACATGCTTAGTATAGCTCCATGATTCATACCCATACGCATCATATGTATGCTTGATATGAGTAGTGACTGAGCATAGCATACGCCATTGGGCAGACCACTTAGGGGACTCCTTATGAGGCGGCGGAGTGCCCCACATTATCGCATTGTACGCGCATGGGTTGCTGCATGATTTGACGGTGTGATTCATGCATCTCGCATATGTGTGACTGATCACTGCACGCTCTAGCGACATCAGGGCCGTGGCTCCAAGGCACATCGTGGATGACCGTATCGGATACCGGAAATACCTTGTTCTAGCACTGTGGGCACTTAGGATGTCCCTGGGTGAGAGTCCCAGAACCTTTTGGTACCAGGAGATGCTCCAACGTCTAGACTGAGTGGATACACGAGCGCCCGAGTGCCGAATACCAGTAGGCCGCGTCTCCCACTGTGTCGTGGTCGGTTGGAAAGGGGTGTGGCCTTATCGCCTGAGTGAGGAGGCTATAAGGCTAGGCTGAGTTTGACCAGCTCGCAAATGTGTCCACTATCGACGAGCCGGGGTAGGTATTGGCAGACTACTGGTCAGGCGGATAGTGTGGTCTCTTCCACTTGCTTGACTGTGCAGCTCGGAGGAGGGAGCAGTCAGTGTGAGGTGTACTAGACCCCGGTGATATCCAGAGAGGAACCGTACTGATATGTGTACATGATGAGGACTGACATGCTTGTATTGCATCTCCCATATGGCATTCGGCTACGTAGGCCTTGCATTGTGTCGGTGTGGCCGATAGCATTCATGTTTCGCATCGCATGGCCTTGGTATGGCCGATGTCATTCATGCCTTACATTACATAGCTCTGGTTGTATTCATGGACTTACCGCATATTTCCGCATTACTCTGATATTGTACACTTGGCACTCGCCTACACACACTTTCACCACCCTCTAAGCTTTTGTAAGATTATGCACGAGATGCGTGCAGGTGGTGTTAGGTTTGCAGCAGCTGAGCTCGGAGCGGCAGCGTGCAGCAGTCTTCTGGAGCTTTTGGAGTTTTCTTCGATATCATTATATTGTATTTCCCTTTCCGCATTGTACTTAAAAGTTTTTGATATAGTGGATATGTAGTGTTGTTGTTTTGTGTCTTGGTTATGCTTGTGGTTATGCTCCATTACAAAAAAAAAAATCCATGCTGAAAATCCTCCTTTTAGGATCCTAGGATCGGAATCTGGCGTATGGGCGCTGGGAGCCGAGAATGGGGTACTACGGAGGCTGTCGGCGCCGGATTCGGCGATCGAAAATTTGTGTGAGCCCAGTTTCCGAGTTTGGGGCGTGACACCTATAGTCTAAATCATACGAACCCACTGCACATCGAGACTAAATGTTGCCCTATAAGTCTTATTTGACGCTTTAATAGTCTTATTTGGATGTTTGAATAGTTTATATGATGCCTAAGTGTTTAGAGAAAATGATGGTTAACTAGTATTATGATAAAATATAAAAAACACTAAGACGTCTTATAAATTCTTTTAGAGAATTTGGTGCGTCTTCGTTTGGAAATGGCGGGACCATGACAATGATAGCACTAAAGTATTATTGGGCTCATTCAAATGTTTTTGTTTGACTTTGAATTCAATCACAACCATTCTTGCGTGCAAGAGTAGTGATAGGGTCCTGATGTGCCATGATTTGCATGTCCCGGTGCCCAGCATGTAAAAATGGGCCCACAGTAGGGATGGATACTGATGATAGAACAAGGGATCCATCGAGACTAAATGTTGCCCTATTAGTCCACTATAGTTTAACATGCATCTATAACCATTCCCACAAGCCAGATCATGGGCTTCAATTGGGTGACTAGGATTATTGAACATTCGCCTAAGATTTGTGGCTTGGATCTTCCGATATGAGATATGTAGGAAAATGGGCATCCAAATGATGTCCGCCATACCCATGGCCTAAATCATACGAATCCACTGCACATCGAGACTAAATGTTGCCCTATAAGTCTTATTTGGACGTTTGAATAGTCTTATTTGGACGTTTGAATAGTCTTATATGATACCTAAGTGCTTAGAGAAAATGATGGTTAACTAGTATTATGGTAAAACATAAAAACATTGGACGACTTATAAATTCTTTTGGAGAATTTCGCGCGTCTTCGTTTGGAAAGGGCGAGGCCGAACCATGACAATAATATAAATTCTTTTGGAGAATTTCGTGCATCTTCGTTTGGAAATGACGGGGCTATGACAATGATAGCACTAAAGTATTATTGGGCCCATTCAAATGTTTATTGCTTGACTTTAACTTCAATCACAGTCATTCATGCGTGCAAGAGTAGTAATAGTCCTGATATGCCATGATTTGCATGTCCTAGTGCCCAGCATACAAAAATGGGCCCACATAAGGATGGATACTGATGCTAGAACAAGGGATCCATCGAGACTAAATGTTACCCTATTAGTCCAGTATAGCTTGACATGCATTGATAGCCCTTCCCACAAGCCAGATCATGCATGGGCTTCAATTGGGTGTGGCTAGGATTATTGAACATTCACCGAAGATTTATTGCTTTGATCTTTTGATGTGTGATATGTAGGGAAATGGGAATCCAAAAGATGTCCACCATACCCATGGCCTAAATCATACGAACCCATTACTTAGAACAAAATCACTGCCTCTACTAAACAACTATCTTTAATATTTTCCTTTCCATTTCAATTGTAACAGCAGTAGGTATATCGTTAACAAACTTAGAGACTTAGATTAACCCGTTTGTTCTTGAGTTGAGATGGGACTCGCTAAGTTAGGGCTAAATCGACTCGACTTACCTGAGTCGGTGGATGGTGGGACTCTGGGGTGAGTTGTGGGATCAAACCAATCAAATGCTACCGAATCCATGTCAATTGGGATGAGTATGGACATCCATGTTGACTAAGATGAGTCACATAGTCTGAGAACTGTGATGAGGCATGATGTATTATTCTCTGTGCATGGAAGGACTTCCCGGTGATTAGGAAGTGAAGAAGATACCAAATGAGATTTTTCATATCTATTGACCATTTTTCACTTTAGTTTTTCATGATGCAGTGGTTTGCATTTTTTCCTGGATTTGATTATTAGATTGTGCCTTATTTACTGTGGGACCTACAGGGTTTGATTATTGGATTGTGCCTTATCCACTGTGAGGCCTACAGGATTTAATTATTGGATTGCGCCTTATACACTATGGGGCCTATAGGGTTTAATTATTGGATTGTGTCTTATCTACTGTGGGGCCTACAAGTAAGACTATCGACGTTATGGTGCAATATAGACTTTGAGCTTATTAAAGAGTATGCTAATAAGTCTTGATTTATGTTAAATGATAGGGCCGTCTACAAGATCACAATAAATGGGCATAGTGATGCAAGCATGAACGTGATGAGGTCGATCACCGTCTTCCTCAAGGATAACTGCTCTTAATTCATGGAGCTTCTCTGGACTTCTCACAGAGACTTCTCGAATTCACAATGAATAAAGCAAGGAAAATAGAAATAAATTCTAGAAAATTCGTAAATTGATTGATGAATGAAGTAAACGAGTTTACAACCCTTTAAATAGAGATAATGGAATAAGTTTCGAAATTAAACTACAACTAAAACTCCTAGAAATGGTGACTTACTATATATAGTAAACTTATTATATATAGAAGGTTGTAACTCCTACTAGATATCACGGTTTTCAGCTAACAATAGTAACTATCCTATTTGGCTTCACCATGATATCCTCCTGCAATTTTCATGTTTGACGCAACTCCTAAAGCCCAACAGATAAAGAGTAATAATCAAACTAAAACTTAATATAAATTGTAAAAACGAAAATAAAATGAAATTTCGAACGAAGATTTGATGGTCTCACAAATTCGGCATGGTAGCTCATACTACCCCAAAATCATATAGGCATGTCGGATAACTCATTCTAGTTTGCTAGATATGTCCGTTTTAAAGTCCTAACGGTCCAGATCACTTCTGCCTCTAATCGGGCCTTTTCTGGTCCATCTTGGCCATGAAACTATTTGCAACCTGATCTACATTAATAGATGGGTTGCACCAATATCAATATATCACAAAACTACCCCACCACTGACCATATCTTAAATGGTGTAATGCTTGGCCCCATACATTGCCCGTGGCCAATAGCAGTAGCACATCTCGCAGACCCGGACAAACTTCACGCCTTCCATACCTTCCATCCCACAATTCAGATCAAACAACAAAGAAGACTCTTACCAAAACACATTAGACAACTCACTCTTCCAACCAACAATCATACAACATCATCAGACTAACATCAACAACCATAAATCCAAACATTCTAGACAGGCTAACATCATCAGTTCTAATTTTAAACCTTCCAAACAGACCATCATTAGACTACCGTCCTCAACAGATCTTCCAGACAGACCAATTCCATATATTGATCTAGCCCTCACCAACAGACCAATAACTCATCCGCCAGCTGCACAACAATGGCGAGAGAATACACACAGCTATACACAACATTATTTCTAGGCGATCCAACAGCGAGTCACCTCATCATTGCAGTTGAGAAGAGCATAAATCATTATTTCTGTCTTTTTAACCACCAACGCATACTTAGATGAGCCACATTATTTTTACTTAAGCCCGACCTGACACAGGGAAGGACATGATGAGGTCGATCACCATCTTCCTTAGTAACTACTTCAAATCCACGGAGCTTCTCTGGAATCCTCATAGAGATTCCTCGAATCCACAAGGGATGAAAACAAAAATAATTTCTAATAATTAGAAATAAATTGATTGATGATTTTAGAATATGAATTTACAATCATTTAAATAGTGATATCAAACCTGGGATGGAGTTTCAGACTTAAACTCCTTAAAAACGCAACTTATTATAAATAGTAAACTTATTATTTATATACGGTATTCCTACTAAACTTCATGGTTTTCGGCTAAAAATAGTAGTGTCCAATTTGGCCTAATCACATTATTCTCCTAATTTTTCTAAGCTTTTTTCATGCTGGGCATGACTCCTAACTCTCAAAGCATCAAAAGTTATGATCAAATTAAAACTTACTATTTATATTAAAAGTGGAAATAACTTACATTTATAGTAAAAATGAAAATAAAATAGACTTTTGACCGTCTATCTGATGGAATCTCGTAAATTTGGAGTGGGAAACCCGACATAGCGGGTTGGTTGGCTAAAGTAGCTTCTACCACCCCAAAATCATATATGATATGTTAAAAAACTCTTTTAGGTTTGCTAGATACGACTGTTTTAAGGTTTTGACGGTCGTGATCACCTCCACCTCTGATCGGGCCTTCTTTAATCCATCTTGGCCATGAAAGTGTGTGTGACACACTCTACATTAGGACCTACAAGCCAACAAATTCAATCATGCCCCTCCCTTTTGGGCTAACCTTGAACCCTAAACCCTTGACGGTCAAAATAATCTATGTACGTTCTCACTTTACTACTAAGAAAGCTCAAAATCCAACTCAGTTGATGAACCTAGTTTTAAGTTAGTTGGGTCAAATGTAGATTGACCCAACCCTTTTTTATTTTTACACTCCATTAGATGCCCATGTCAACCAGTTAAGATTCATGTAATTTGGTTAAGAGGTAGTTAATACTCTGCTAGTGTGATAGATGATATACAAGCACTTGCACTTGTATTTACTCATTTCTAATTCCAGTCTAACAATGTAGATTTTGTAATTTTTGATGTCTTCAATCTATTTAGAAACATGGTCTATTGATGCCATTAACAAACCATTCGATGTCATCGAACAACTGCTCGATCCCATTAAGAATTTCTAAATTTTCTCCAGTTGGTTGTTGGACATATTAGGTGTTATTTTGATGATATCGAAGAGGGTTCGATGACATCGAAGATCAAGTTCGATGCAATTAAGACAATTTGATTTTCATGTTTTGTCTATGGATAATTTTGGTGTTGTTTTAATGACATCGAAGTGAGTTTGATGACATCGAAGGTTAAGTTCGATGACATCGAAGACTCATCGAATGTGCTATCGAACGTACGCATAAAATTATAGATATGCGGAATTTGTTTCCAATTTCCATGTTTTGTTTCCAGATAGAGATAGAGATTTTTTTTTTTTACCTATCCTCTCACCAAGAGTGCCCCTACAAATTAAGTTAAGTGCTTAGTTTTATTAATAATCACAAAATTATGATTAATTTGGTTAATCCATGTCTTTTATGACTAAAAAATTAGAGTTGTTACAGTCACCATCTGCAAAACTTTCTACATGTGCGTGAATAAAATAATAAGGGAATTGAGGTGCATGAATTGCTGCTTGTCAATCATTTACCTCTCTGTTCATGTGTAGGGTTCACATTTTGATAGATTGAGGTCTTTCATGGTCACCATCTACACGACTTTTTAAATTATCATGAATAAATTGATAGGGGATTTGGCGTACATGACTCGCACCTCATCAATCCTTTGTCTCTCTTTTCATGTGTGGGGTTCACATTTTTATAGATGGAGGTTTTTTCCATGGTCATCATTTGCATAACTTTTTACACTAGCATATATAAATTGATAGGGCGTTCGATGTTCATGACTTGATACTCGTTAATCCTTTGCCTCTCTTTTCATGTAGGGGGTCGACATCTTGATAAATGAAGGTCTTTCAATGGTTACCATATGCACAGCTTTCTACACTACCTAACACGAATAAATTGATAGATAGTTCAATGTGCATGACTTTCTCCTCGTCTATCCTTTGCCTCTCTTTTCACGTATAGGGTCCATATTTTGATAGATGAAAGTTTTTTCATGGTCACCATTTGCACAACTTTCTTCTAATTTTTATTCTCTGACTTTTATATTTTACTTGTGTGTATTATTTTAATTGTATCGTATACAAACCATGATGGGTTTACTCACTAGTCTAGCCAGCTAACGTTGTGGATTGACAACCGTACATAGATGAATGTAACAAGAATTCCGAACCAATTGCCAAAAAATAAGGACCGATTGTCAGATGAATCGCGGGACCAGTTATCGTATTTATGTATTTATTATTTAGGAGTTTGATTTCTTTATTGCATCTACTTGTACATAAACATAATTCATTATTGTTTATAAATCTAATCATAGTGAACAATATTTGATTATTTTTATTTTTATTTTTTGTTGAATGGACTTAGATGATTCCTATTCAGATGATCTAGTTTTAAATATATAATAATGGAAATTATAAGAATATAACGTAAACATGGATGAATGGATGTTTAATTTAGATGTGAACGTAGAATTCATTAAATTGTTCCTCCAGACAACTGTATGAAGAATGAATTAAGTACACTTAGTATACGAGTCATGAGCCGAAACTCGGGTTTGAGGGTGCACACTCTGTATCCGAATTTCAAGGCGTGACAGAATGGTATTAGAGAGAGGCTTTTTGGTAAAACATAGTGTAGCCTATAGGTTATGTGACTTACTCATGTATATAATTGGTAGGCCCCCTTAGAATTAGAAAC